>DWQW01007573.1:0-14840 GCA_018249695.1 Heliconius erato demophoon | reverse complement strand
AAGCCAACCCGTTGATTGTGTTTGAGTTTAACCTTTTGAGAAATTTCACAATCATTTTGTTAATTTACACAAGAAATAGAAGCAAATAGCTTTTGTTTATATTTAAATAGGGGAATTGTCGTACTTTAGTTGTAATTTACATTTGGACTGTAAATTCGGTTAAAAAGTAAATAGTTACTAGTTAATTTTGTATGTTATTTACATGGTTCAACAATTAACTATATAAAAATAGTACTAAAAATAATGAAAGTGAGAATAAGCATTTTAAAATAATAAATTACCTTTTTTAGTAATTTTTTTAAGTCCATGGGTGGGTGGCGACGTATGTGGGTTCGATTCTCACTCGAGGGAATGAATTAGTATTACTAGTATTTTTATTTCTTCGCTTTGGTAACAAGGCAAAGCGTGACATTAATTTCCTCAACTCAATGCCACGCAATGCCTCGAAAATTCGGCGGAAATTGGGAAACGGAATGTCTTAACACTAGGTGCCCTCTGCCTATCCTGTTATATGCGGGATACAGCGTGAAGCTGAAAACGAATTACTTCCCAACTTTCCGCCGTATTTTCGAAGCATTGCGTGACATTGAGTTGTGGAAATTAATGTCGCGCTTTGCCTTGTTTGACTTGCCAACGAATTACTTAATTATGTTATATTAAATTGACTCATTCTTTATTATACCTTTCAATTTTCACCAATTGTGTTATGAAAAACAAATAGAATATATACTTAATATTCAATAAAAACATTAACATTTCTAAATTATTTTATGTTTAGGTTTCTTAAACGACATGGTTGAATCTGGTAAAACGAATATATTTACAGATAATTTATTTATGTTATAAGTTGTATAAAATCCGATATTCAATTTAAATTCATAAACATTTCTCTAAAGAAACGTAAGCAATGGACTTATTAGAATAAGTCCAAAGCGTATGTCATTTTAATAATTTTGAGCAAGTTTTTAGCTAGCTAGCTAAAACTTGCAAAAATATTTTTTACTTTAATAAAATTTTCTGATTCACACAATCAGCCTAAAGATATCCCATTAGATACATTTAAGCTCAGCCAAAAAGCTATTCTATTGAACGCTACAAAACATTTAAAGTAAAAACGTTAACCTAAATATTTTTAATTATGTCAAACGATCCTTGCAGCTTCCATTTTTTTTTATATGGCACAGTAACAGAGAATATATCAACTTTGTGCGCTGAAAGAGATTTTAAAAAACATCGGAACGCAAGCAATAAACGCTACAAAGACCGATAGGGTAGGGTAGTGGACAAAGAAGCCGAATTTCAGGTCACTGTTTTTCATTATACGTCTAAAACAAAGGAATATACAGTAAAAATCTAAGACGAACATGGTAGATTTCAATTTCGCGCAAATAAATCACCAAATGATCGAATGTAAATACAAATAAGGTAATTTTCCTTGTACTGAGAAAATATCTTAAAGTATCAAGGGCTTTTTATCTTTACTTGTGTTTTGAAGATTTTTTTTTGTGGAGTAGATATCTATTTTTGATTGAATTTGATTTTTATTTTATATTTTATTTACTTTTTAAGAATCTGTGCTCTTAAGTTTTTTTTTTCTGAAATTATAACAAATAAATTTTCATGCCTCATACATGATTTTTTTAAAATAATATTGTAATGTATAAACTGTCTAATACGACCTAAAATCTTAAAAAATATTGTCGAACACTATGTTACAAGCTTTTACCCATTGTTTTTAAAATATACTTGCCTCTGGAACAAAATATTATTAACTAACATAAATAATATTCACATATATTATAAATTTAACAATAATTGAAAACAATACAAAACTCTAATAATCATATAAATTTAAACATAAGGAAAATCGGTACCATTAAAACTTTAGTGAAATATATGTCCAAAGGGAATAAACGCTAGAAATATTTCAATTGTAATTGACTGGCTGTTATTGTTGAAACTTGAATGTTTTGTGAACAATATGAAAAACTCGGCGAGTGTTAAAACGGCGGGTGATTTTCGCCAATTTGCGAACAATGGCCGAGCAATTTTTAATGTTTTAGGTTTTTATAAATAAAACCAAAATGGCTGTATTGTGGGGATATTTTTTGCATTGCTTCCAATGAAACAAATTATATCATTTAGCTTACATATTTACGTATTTGTATGTTTTTTTTTAACATTGTAAAGACTTTGCGATATTACAGTATTTATCGTTGCTATTTGTCTTTATTTTTTTTAGCTTCACGCTGTATCGCGCTAACAACAGCTTAGGTAGAAGGAACCTAGTTTTCACATATTCCGCTCGACCCTCTGTTCCACATATTCCGCTGAATTCTGGAGCCATTGCGTGTTAAGTAACGGAACTCAACGCCGTGCTTTGGCTTAACACCAGAGCGAAGAAATGAAAATATTAAATATTTCATTTCTTCGACTGGGAATCGAATCCACAACCTTTCACGTTCACTGTCACACGTTTGTGTCCCTACGCCATGACTGGCCTGTATGTGTATTTATATAAAAAAAAATTTGTTACCCTGACTGGAATTCAACAAAAGAAGTTAAACACATTTCAAATCTGCCATAATGTTGCCAACGCCATGGTACTTATAAGTACATATGTGAATGTAATTGAATTTGAAGCGACGTACCTTCCATTATCAAGTTTGAGAGCGCTTCGTTTGTCGACACTTAGATATTCTAAGGAGACGTTGTTATCTTGAAAAACACATACATCGTGAATTTAAGGACTCTCACAATTTTCTTAACAGTAGCTTCGAGAGATTAGCTTTGCGAAAGCAAAGTTAAATTTCCGTACATTTTATTACTTTTAATATAAATTATAATTGAGGTGTGTGACTGTAAGGTCGTGGGTTCGATTCCCACTCTTCATTTCTTCGCTCTGGAATCAGCTATCTCTGTCTATCCTACTAAAAAGTCGGAAGTCGGAAAAAAAATACAATTGAAATCTTGATAGGAGTTTTAAAATTCTTAATTGGGATAATTTTGAAATTAATCGTTATGTTTACTTAGTAGTATCTTTTTTTAATGTGCGCTTAACGTTATTCCACTCTTCTATTTTAAGTCCTTTGTTTTGGAAGGTTGCCTGTAAGAGATTGCTTCAAGCAATAAGGCCGCCTTAGCATATTTCAAATTCAAATTCAAATTCAAACTAGCTAACTAGCTAACCGTTCTACAGAAGAAAAATTCTAATATAAGAAAGCTATATTATTTTGGCTTGGCCATCGCCACAAACACGATAAATAATTGTATAGGTAAGTATGTGAATAAATATTTTCAAAGACCAAGAAAAAGTAACGAACATAAAGTATATTTTAAAATATAAAATATATTTTACTTTTTCTAAATAAATAATTGTAATCTAATTTAGTAGTAAGCATTTTTTTAAACCCAATCAACGTATTTGTTTTTATATGTCAAAGAAAATCTTATTAAATATTCATTATAAATACCTCTAAATGGACTGGAGGCATTTAAAAATCTTAAGTTTGTGTAAAGTTGTATAATTTGACTATGTTAAATTTTGTCCCTTTTTATCAATAAAAATATATTTATAATAAAGTAAAAAAAAAATATTTGGCGTGACAAATATATAATAATATTTCTTATTCGATTTTCGTATTTCGTATTTTTATACGTAGCGGGATTATTTTTTTATAACTCAGTCCGTGAGTATAAGTTATATTAAATAACTATAGCATAGTAAGATATTTTTTTTTTATTTATTTGTAATTATTTATTAAAAAAAAATTAAAGCAGACTTCATTAAATACTTATTTGATTTAATTGCTAATGAAGTTAAAATATTTAACATACATGTAAGTATATGTACAATATACAGTAACATTGAAATATTTGTTTAACCAACATAGTAGCGAGACCGGTCGTGGCGCAGCGGCACGAGGTGTGACTGTAAAACCGACTGGTTGTGGGTTCGATCCTCACTCGAGGAGATGAAATATTTACTCAAATTTATATTTCCATTTCTTCGCTCTGGTGTCGAGGTTAAGCGCGGCGTTGAGTTTTGCCACTCAAAACGCAATGCTTCCAGAATTCGGCAGGAAATGGGGGGAACGGAGTATCTTAACACTAGGTTCCCTCTGCCTACCCTGCTGTGTGCGGGATACAGCGTGAAACTGATTTATTTATTTATTTTATTTACCAACATAGTATATTGTGTGAAAAAGTTTATGAAAACAATTATTTAGCATTTATATTGTACAATTACGCAAAAACAGATTTTTTAAAGAAAAATATTTCTTATATAATATACTTATTCATAAAAAAAAATCTTGAAAATTAGGCGCGATTCTTCTTAGGCTTCTAAAAATAATGACTTCAGTGACACAATTTCTTTTATTTTAAACATAGAATTTTTCCTTCTGAAAGGTTATATTTTAAAATTACTTTCTTTTAGTAAGAGTCTCAACTTAAGCCCCAATTAACACTTTTCACGAACTTATTTTCGACTCTCTTGTATTATTTCGCTATATTTCAACGTGGAAACTTTCGAGAATACATTTTTAAAGCAAATAAAGCCTTAAAGTAAAACAAAATATAAATATAGTGAATAAGTATACACTATATTTATCCTTACGATAAGTAAAATAAGAGAAAATGTAAGAGAGTACTTCTAACAGTACTTATTTTATCTATTTTATCAGCTTCGCGCCGTATCCGGCACACAGCAAGGTAGGCAAAGGGAACCTAGTACACTCCGTTCTCCACTTTCTGCCGAATTCTGGAGGCATTGCGTGTTGAGTGGCGGAACTCAACGTCGCGCTTTGCCTCGACACCAGAGCGAAGAAAATGGAAATATAAATGTAAGTAAATATTTCATCTCCTCGAGTGGGGATCGAACCCACAACCAGTCGGTTTTACAGTCACACTTTGTACCCTTGCGCCACAACTGGCCTCTACTACTGGACTAAGAGTACTTACTACATGAAAATATTACTACTACGCTATAACAATCTTTTGGTGAAACAACCAAGTTATTCTCAACTATTATAGCTACTTTGCTCTGGATAGAGCATCAAATAATATTATTTTGGCAAATGGTTGGACTGTTAAGATAATAACGAAGTAAGGGCAACCGACTGTATATGGGTATCTTAAGTAATCATTTGTTGCCAGAATGTAAGAGCGAATATTATTTTTTTTAGTCTGTTTATAAATTGCTTTTTAAATTTATTGTTTTCTAATTCTTTTTTTAAAAATAAAATATGGGTTCGGTTATTTTAATTTTAAATGTTTGTGATTTTACCAAAGTAATAGTAAAATGAAAATTTGCTAATCTAATAACTTATTATTTTTATTTAAATTATTAAATTATTTTAAATTTAAAAAGAAAAACTCTTATAAGATCATTTTGTTGTCCATCTGTCAGTGTGTCTGTCTGTCCGTCTGTTGCGATAATTTTTTCAAGATCGGCTAGTCGTAGATCGCGTCCCTTAAAATATAAAAAAGTAAAGCTTTTAAATCGACGCAACTAGAGCATTTTTGTATCGTTTTTGCTGCCTATTCTATTAAATTCGCCGCGTAATCTAAGTGGACCCACAATTAATAAATTAGGCACGAACTGATAACTTACAATACAAATAAATGGAAAATCCGAAAAGTGCAAATATAATATTCCAAAAGAAACCATAACAAACCTATATATTTGTTTTATTTTACACAAAGTGAGTGAAGCCGTCAAATCTAGCGTGAAGCTTCAGTTTGTTTACTTTAATAAGTTGTACTTCCCAGTGACCTGAAATTGAACGGAATCCTCAGTGGACTAGGCCCACTTTCTGCCGAATTCTCGAGGCATTGCGTGTTGAGTGACAGAACTCAACGCCGCGCTTTGCCTCGACACCAGAGCGAAGAGATGGAAATATAAATTTAAGTAAATATTTCATCCCTCGACTCACACTTTGTGGCCCTGCGCCACGACTGGCCTCAAGATACTTCATAAAACAATAAATACTAATAATCATCGCATATTGTTGAATACGTTCGAACGGAGCCACTATGGGGTTATTAGCTTTTAAGTGACAATAGTGATACCTCTAATAGGAAAATTTAATAATATATGCATTAGTAGCTCTCTTAGGCACGTATACGTCGTATAATTTGGTATTCAAGTAGGTTACAGGTCACGTATCGATTTATTTATAATAAATACTTGTTTAAATGACTTCAAGATATTCAAAATGACTTCAATTATAATTTATTTAATGGTAAGATTTAATACTTTTTAATATTTATTCCCATGTAGTAAGACTAAGTTGATGAGATCTAGAACTACTTAAATTAACTGGATTTTTTTATATATCTACACATATATTAGAACTTACACACTATAGACACGTAGTTCGTATCTTAGTTACTCGATTACTTATTTGTTTAGTTACTCTTTTTTTAAGCTTCATGCTAAAAACCTAGAGTTAAGACACCTCGAACCATATTTTGTTACCTACTATAATATGTTTATTTTATTAATTTTTTATAAATATTTTAAAAGTAAAGCATATTTTCTAAAAACATAAGTAAATTAATAAGAAACCTAAAGCTGTGTTAGCAATTTTTTAACCAAAACTTTTTTTCTAATTATTTTAAGATATTTAAAAAAAAGAACTGCCATCTGACCTCAAATATACACAATGAGTCTACCTAAAGTAATATTTAGACCAGCTAACGAAATTTGGAAGACTTTTTGCCCTCGAAAGGCCCAAGGAGGTCGTCTGCATACCCATCCCATCTCATCAACTTCTGATTGAATTGAGCTTAACTCAACTAATCTGTTAGAATAATGGAAGTATAATTGTGCTATTTAAATATAAGAATAATTATTTTGTAAAATACTTAAACATATTTAGAAGATAAAAATAATAAATTTGGAGAACATCTTAAAATCTGAAGCTATAGAATCAATATTCGTAGTATATCTTAGTTTATTATTGCATCCTTGGTCTGGGTGGGAACTACGGTGGTACAAATAGAAAAATTATAGTACATATCTAAATTGCGGTCATTTTTTTTTTGTTTTAAAAAATCTCATTCTAGACCCAAATTACAAACATACATTTTACCATAAACGGTAAAAATACTACATTGCCAATCTAACCTGTTCAGATTGAAATCAAAGGCGGAATTCAAAATGAGTTACTATGAATTTATTTCGTTTACTTAGACGAACTTTCTATAATAAAATAAGACGGGGCTCGGAGCTGAAAGAGACCTTTTGCATATTCGAAGTAATGTAGATGAAGTTATAAGATATTTACTTTATCTTCGAACTAAAATACGCTTTAACCAAGCGAACAAAGGACAATAAACTTGAGAATCGTAAATTAAATATAACATCACTATGCAAAGTCATTGGTATTATCCAAATATAAATTTCAGTTTTTTTTTACTAAATGATTTTAATTTTACTTTAACCTTCTGCGAATGACGTGGCCTAATTTTTATATAATTAACTTATGCAGCTATTTTTTTATGTTTATTAGATTACTAATATATTATTTATGTTAAATTTATTTCAAATTAAGAAAACAATGTGTATTTTCAAAATTAAACGGTAGGTATCTTTTGACTTTACGTACTGTAACGATCCATACCAGAACTAATTTGTGTAGGTAAATAATATAATTAATTAAAAAAAAAATCATTTATAAAAAAATATTATAAATATAATTTATAATATTGTTTAATTTATAGCTTAAGATAACTACAATCTTATAAATAATAGTTTAGCTCAGTTCTTTAATTACGCGTTCCGTTCACAAGTAACATTAAAGTGACGTAATATACCGTAGGTAAAACACGCAGAAATAAAATATATTCATTAAAAATAATTTAATATTTATATTTAATCTTTGTGTATTATAATTTATAATAAATAATTACATAATTAATATTTTAATTATTGTAAAATATCATGTTGGCTGAATAAGCTACTGTCAACGTCAAGGTCAAGAAAAAAGGAAAGAAAGAGAAAGGAGATGGCGGACGCGTCTGGTGAAGAATAGTAATTCAAAATGCTTAGAGAAGTTTTAATTTATAATTAATATTTATTAAGTTACATCTTATATGTAAAAGGCATGTGAGTTAGTACATGTAATAGTGATATAAGTATTCGAGGCTGGATATAAATGCTTATTACGTATTTACGATTGTTTGTTTTGGAATATTTCGTTGGTAAGTTTTTAACAGCTTATTATTAAAACAAAGAAGAGTAATATTAATGCACGTAATGCCGTCAACATCCATTTATTTAGTAAATGGAAATAAATGCATAAAGATGTTTTTATGAGGTATGTAAAATTACAATTATATTAATATACGCCTGCCGCCATCTTTGTGAGATGCTTGTATGTGAATTGTGAAATGAGAGTTAAATAGGTTTGGTGCATTACAATTACTTATAAATATAATGTCTATATATTATATTAGTAAATATTTAACATGTTACTACAAAAGGAAATATAAATACAATAGTATCATTTATAATATGATATAAAATTATTATATCAAAATACGTATTTACAATTTATAAATATTATATAATATGAGTCTATTTAATGTTATACAATAAAGGTAATCTGTCAAGATATTTAATTAATTATAATAAAGATATAAGACGGTAACAAAATATGAATTATGAGCTATTTGTAACATTGTCGGAATCCATTGACCCTATGGTTTACTAATAACTGATATTGGAGTCACAACCGACTGCTGCTTGGCTTCGCTGGCACTAATATGCTTGGCTAGGCAAATTGCTATGGACTTTTATTGTTAAACTGCGATCGACGTTGTCTCGCGGTGCGCTTACGATGCATAAGATGCATTTTCAATAATTGCAAAAAAACTGTTTACGTAATACTTGAACGGCCTCTATGTGCCGTACGTTTATTTGACATAACGGCCGCCTTGCGTTAGTGCGTTCGATCCAACGACTTATATTAATCTCACAAATCAATCAACGTCACGAATCACCATTCTAATACAATCTTAATATAAACAAGCGTAACCAGTACGCTTAAAAAGATCACGCACAAACGTCCAAACAAAGGGTTCAATAAAGACTGTTGTAACCACGGTCTGGTAGGAATACACTATGTAGGGGCGGGGTGGTGCCCTTGCGCTTTCTTCCTTTTATTATAACTAACGATTCTACACAATTATAGTTGAGAGGAAGGTAGGACGTCTTCGATATACCTACTTAGAAATGTCACGGGAGATTGAAACGGACAGACTATGACATTTCATTTATCACAATATATTTTATTTGCACTTATATAAAATTTATGGTACATTTCATATTAATACTGTTACCTCTGAATCTCTAAAAGATCTAGGGTTCTTCACGATCACTACGAAAGGGTTCTATCTACTCGTATATTAGACGTACCACGAGCCATACTAAAATAATAAAATTATTATTTAAATAATTTTATTTAAATATTTTATTGAGTAGAGTGGGGAGTCAGTTACAATACATACTTTAAGAATCCCTTCTTTTATATAATTGACACAGAAAAAAATACAAAATTAATCCATATAAAAAAAATTGCCTTCGAACAGTTATAAAAACAATATTTAGTCTCCTTTTTAATTTAAATAAAAATAAAAATCAGCTTCACGCTGTATCCCGCACACAGCAGGGTAGGCAGAGGGAACCTAGTATATAGTAAATATTTCATCTCGAGTGGGGATCGAACCCACAACCAGTCGGTTTTACAGTCACACTTTGTGCCGCTGCGCCACGACTGGCTTCAAACCTATTTTTATTTATTTGGACAAATACGACCTACCAGTCTTGGAGGGGGTTATCCTTGCCTGTAATCTCTCTAGTGGTAGCTATAAGCCTCCTTTGACCATCTTTCACTGTATATTCAATTTCACGCAAACGTATATTCAGTTCTTATTCAGTTTACTCTACCTTCCGTGTGTTTATAGTCTGCAATTGCAACAAGATTTCCTGTATCATTCTCCTTTTTTCAAATATGATGAAAAGCAATGCCTTTATAAGGTCTAGGTTATTTCTTACGAAGTAAAATACAAATTTATTTAACTTTTAATATTAACAAAAATTTATATAATTTATGTTAATATTAATTCTAAAGTAATATAACACCACACATTATCTTAACTACAGTATGTATCAATCATTTCACTGAGGTGGTAGTGTGGTAGTCACTTTCCTTAACGATGACGTGGTAGCCTCGGGGATACTTTCTTCCCTGTATGCACCCGTGGGTTACCTGCGACCAACTGTTAAACGTTATCCGATGCGTAAGCTCATTACAGTAAGGAACTGAAAGCGGCGGTTCTTAAATTTGAAAATCAGTGGTAATAGACCGAATTTTGCATTTCGTAGTGTCTATGCGACTACCACGTCAGAGGATTAAATGTGTTTCTGAAAACAGAAACAATACAGTAATAGCAATCTAAAATAGAAATCAAACCAATATTCCGTATGAAGTTTGTTATTTTTCTTTTTTTCGAGCAGAATGTCTTAACACTAGATTCGAGAAAGTAGTATTAGGACACTTCATTCTCTGTTTTTCATTCAAATTCAAGACACTGTGTGTGGGTTGATTTATGATTTAAATAAACGCCGCACTTACCAGAACGAGAAAATGAGTAAAATTTAAATATAATATATTTTTTTTATTTATTTTATTTATATTGTATGTAATCAATCCTATAACCATTATATATACAATCTGCTCATGCTGCCTCACATTACTATGAAGGCCTTTCAAATTTAGCTATAGGAATTATTTGTATAGCAAAAAAATCTTATAGAAAACAATTAAAAATCAATTCGAGGAATTTTAATCTAGCTCTTTCATAATTGACCTATATACATATGTATATCTTGCACAGAACATAGGAATAAACTCTTTTATAGCCAAGACTCACATTAATCTAAACCGAAACAAATGTCTGTATTATGGTCAATATAAATTTTATACTCCTAAAGTCATTAAAACTAGCCTAGTATAGCAGTAGGTATGTCCTGCATTTTATATAATTGAAATTTTAATACGTTTTTACTACTACAACATAAAATTTAAAAAATACGGAACCCTAAATATTTAAAAAAATCTGGGTTTTCGTACCTCAAAAAGTAAAAACCGTCGGTCAAGACCATTTACCTCGAGACCATGTGAAAGTATGAAGCTGAAATTAATACTAAATATTCAGATCTATGATCCTTTAAAGTATAAAAAAAATAAAGCTTCTAACGCCCAGTATTAATAACCTACCTCCAACGTCAATCTTAGATTGTTTCATATATCTATCCAATCTAGAGATTGGTTAGATGTATGAAACAATCTAAGATTGATATTGGAGATAGGTTATTAATACTGGGCGTAAGTCAACAATTAGGAGATACAAGCATTTATGCATCCATTTTTCTGCATTTTGTTTGATATTCGCCACATAATTAAAGCCTTCCCGTGGATCTACAATTATGAAATTTGGCATGAAATGAGAACTTACAATAAAAAAAAGGAAAAAAAATGAAAAGTGAAAATTTACAGGTATTTAATGAATAAAATCATTACACATTTATATTTGTAGTTTGTTTCATATAAAAAGCTTTCCGTTGATCGAAAATCCTAAAATCCGACTCGCACTTACCCGGTTTTTTTAAATAAAAAAATAAAACTGTGCTTTCAGCTTTATCTAAACTCGAGCTGTTGACTAGCTTTGAAGTTCCTTTATCGGGCTAACTTGATAATACCATTTATAACTGCCATTTTTCATGATAATTATTATTATTACAATTGCTAAAATTAGTTTCAATTCTTACTAATTATCTTTGGGTAGCGGAAATTTGTAAAAATCTCCCTACAGAGATACTAACAACATAATAAGTTGTAACAAGCGTATAAAAATTTCGACGTAGCTTGATGAGAACGTATGGCTATGTGGTCAGAGCGCCTGGTTGGTTTCCAGGAGGCGCGGGCTTGAGTCCCGCTACGTTCAAAATTTTATACATTTTCTAAATAAGTATTTTTCTTTCCTAAGTATGGAATAACACTTTAAAAAATGTTTAAAAATATTTAAAAAATAGTATTTTCTCTTGCCAAACGATAATTCTTAGTAATTATCTTTGGGTAGCGGAAATTTGTAAAAATCTCCCTACAGAGATACTAACAACATAATAAGTTGTAACAAGCTTATAAAAATTTCGACGTAGCTTGATGAGAACGTATGGCTTAGTGCTCAGAGCGCCTGGTCGGTTTCCAGGAGGCGCGGGTTCGAGTCCCGCTACGTTCAAATTTTTATACGTTTTCTAAATAAGTATTAGTTTCATACATTCTATTACATAGTCACAAGTCAACCTGATCAAAAGCGTATCAAAAACAATTTGTCGTTTTCGTCTATTTCTATCATAGTTTCCGCTATATACCTATTATTTGATATTTGATATGAGAAAATTAACGAACACAAGGCTTAGTAAATATTGGTATTAGATGTGTCGAACAAGCTTGTTATTCATTGCACACAAGTATATTTGTTCTGGCTCAAATTCCATTTTACCTCTAATTAATATGTAAACATAATATTCACTTCATCCTATAATCCAATACTTCCACTAAAATCACATGATTAATTCGATGGTGTTCTATCTTATTTATTATAGCGAAGGTATAAAAAATATGTTATTATTTCTTTTTTATAGTCTTCTTATTTCGGATATTTGCTGAAAAAAAAAACTTGAGGCCAGTCGTGGCGCAGAGGCACAAAGTATGACTGTAAAATCGGCTGATTGTGGGTTGGATCCCCACTCGAGGAAGTGAAATATTTATTTACATTTATATTTTCATTTCTTCGCTTTGTGTTCAACGCGCAATGCCTCCAGAACTCGGCGGAAAGTGGGGAACGGAGTGTCTTAACATTAGGTTCCCTCTGCCTACCCTGCTGTGTGCAGGATACAGCGTGAAGCTGATTATTATTATTTTTTAAAAATTATTTTCGCTTTTCACTCAATTAAAGAATTCGCTTGATGATTGAAATCTGACGCCACAATTTAGTTAATCACAATGAACACTTACATGTATGTCAAATATAAACTACCTAGCGTAACAATCACGGAGTGTCTTGACACTAGGTTCCCTCTACCTACCTTAAGATATAGCGTGAAGAAAAACAAAGACGCAATAGCATTGCATCTAGTAAACGATTTATTTCTTAGCAATATTTCCAAACGATTTATCCCAAGTAATAATGTGTATTAATAAGTAATATTTTCCAGGTGAACGGCGTGATGCGTCAGCGCCTGTGATGTGCGGTCTAATATGCAGTGGGGCGGCCTCTACTTTGTGTGTTTAGCGTTATGCTGCTTTCACACTGCATCAGGTGAGGTTAATAAAAATGTGGAAATGACCTTCTGTTCATGGAATGATCTATATATATATGTTGTGGGTTCGATTTCCACACGAGGGAAATAAATAATTAATATTTCAATTTCTTCGCTCTGGAGCCTTGTGTCTGGTGTTGAGTTCCGTCATTTAACACGCAATGCCGTCAGATTTCTGCGGAAAATGGGAATGGGAACTAGGTTCCCTCTGCCTATCCTGCTGGGTGTGGGATACACCGTGTAGCTAAAAAAAATATCTATACTAACATAATACAGCCGAAGAGTTTGTTTGGTTGAACGTACTAATCTCAGGAACTACTGGAACGAATTGAAAATTATGTTAATGTTGGTGGTCTATATTAATTAAGTTAATCGTTATAATGTTAGCAACTGTATTTAGAATAGGACCGTCTTAAGTTGATAAAATTGTGTTTTTTTAATAGTACATCTATTCTAAATAAATTCAATAAGCAAAAAGACATGAAATAGATCTAGTGACGAGGCAAAGCGCTGAGTTCCGCCGCTTAACACGCAATATTTCCAAAATTTAGCAGAAAGTGGAGAACAAAAATGTCTTACTATGAACGGAGTTTCTTAACATTAGGTTCCCAAGTTTCTTCTACCTACCCTGACATGTGCGGGCGGGTGTGAAGCTAAAAACTTCTTATATAAGCACGCAATTTTGATCCTAGCGTAGTGTTTATGCTAACTACCGTGTTTATATATGCAAATGTAGACAATTTATAACCTTATGAGTGTAGTGTGATAAACAAAGCTTTTATCTACTTAGAAGCTTGGAATTGGCAAATGTACTCGTACCTATTACTTATACAAATGTTTATAGTTTAGTCTAGAATACAAAATAATGTGATATATGTGATAGTAGCAGATTCAATTCTACGATATGATGTATGCTTCTCTGTGATGTTTCATCACTATACTTAAAAAAATAAATAATTCAGCTTCACGCTGTTTCCCCCACACAGCAGGGTAGGTAGAGGAAACCTAGTGTTAAGACACTCCGTTCCCCACTTTCCGCCAAATTCTGAAGGCTTTGCGTGTTGAGTGGTGGAACCCAGCCCCGCGCTTTCGTCCGACACCAGAGCGAAGAAATGAAAATATAAATGTAAATAAATATTTCACTTCCTCGAGTGGGGATCGTACCCACTTTGTGCACACTTTGTGCCCCTGCGCCATGATTGGCGTCACCATTATACTTAATACTGCAAAATATTATAATGAATTATTCAAATTTCTGTGTTGATATAAAACTGACCATAGTTATTTTCTTTTCATTCTTTCTTTTTCGACCTTTTTATAGACTTTAAGATTATCTATCTACACTTAAAAATGCATAAAGATTATTTTCCTTAGAATTAAATTTCAAAAAAATACATCCCTAATCCTATAAAAAAGTTAACCCCATACATTTTACTTTTAATTTATC
>DWQW01007572.1:0-14840 GCA_018249695.1 Heliconius erato demophoon | reverse complement strand
TTTATATTTCCATTTCTTCGCTCTGGTGTCGAGGTTAAGCGCGGCGTTGAGTTCTGCCACTCAACACGCAATGCCTCCAGAATTCGGCAGAAAGTGGGGAACGGAGTGTCTTAACACTAAGTTCCCTTTGTCTACCCTGCTGTGTGCGGGATACAGCGTGAAGCTAATTTAATTTAATTTAATTTTTTTTTAATTATTATATTTTATTTCAGGCTCCGGAAGCTGAGAATAATGCAAATGAAACAGCCAACGAAACTATTGATGATTCAACGGCGATGGATACAACTGCGGCTGACGAGACTATTGCAGACGAGGTAAGGATAAATAAAATTTTATTAATTTATATTTCAGAGAATTTATTCTATATGTATTAAAAAAATATTGATTGTAGAACAATTGATAGTGTATGTATATTGAGGGGGTGGGTTTATGTTTATATTACAAAAATATTATGAAGCTCTCTCAATCAAGTTGTGTAGCAGAAAAAAAGCTTAATTTGTAAAGTTATTTGATATAGCTATGTGATAATAACTAGCTTAAAAAAAGCTTCATAAGCTTTTTTAAGCTAGAAAATATTTTTAGTTTACTAGTAAAAAGCTTATTAAATTACCAAGGCTTGACAAATAGGCAATATGGTATAGAAAGATATTTTCAGAAAACATATCAAAATTTTAACAACCTCTCTGATCACTTAGACATACATTCTTATAATGTTATGTTGAAATCTTTTACATTTTCGTTTTATTCACAGAACACAACACAAAATGATACAGGCATAGAAGATTCAGATGACACCGGAGCCTTAGTCATTGATGAAGGGAAAGCACCAAATGTAGTAGGTTTTTTTATTAAATTTTCCGCATTTTTTAGTATCGTGCTGTATGCGCATATATGGAAGGGTAGGCAGAGAGAACCAATAGATAAGACATTTTGTTTCCCATGCGAGAAACAGTATAATTTTTGAGTTGTGTGTTAAATAGTAAAACTCAATGTCACTCTTTATCTTGTTCCTGTGGACCGAAAATAATTCTGTAATAAGAAATAGAGATGTAACAACTATAAAAAGTATAAGTAAGATTAAATAAAAAACAATTATATATTATTTATACCTAAATAAATTTACTTTTATACACATAAATAATATTGTTTTTCATTCAGATATTTTTTTCTCATTTCATATTTATCTTTCCAGCAAAAAGGCCGCAAATCAACAGCCAAAACACCTGCTAAAGAACCTCCAAAACCAAAAGAACCTAAAACGCCGCGCAGACAAAAGAAGGAGGAGAATGAGGAAGTTAAGGAAGTAAAGGAAGATGATAAGAAGGACGAAGAGATTGTTAGCAGGAGCGGTAGGAAGATACGACCTAAGAGGTAGGGGAGAGATATGTTGTTTAGGTCCTTTTATTCACATACTAGCATTTACTAGTGGTCCAAAAAAGTAATTAAAAGCTGTGTATGACACATTCTATGTGACCGAAGTAACACTAAGTGATTGTAGATATAATGTGGTTACAAATAATTAACCTCATATAATATAGCTGTCTTCGATAACTGGATTATTCAATACAAAAACAGTTTAATAATTTGCACCAGATAAGAATGTTCAGACATACACAATCTTCAGTTTTTTAATATTAATATAATATATTCTATTGAAAAATATTTATATACATGTAAATATTTGTATATTGATACCTCTTGGCTTTTTTTCTTTTTGTTCAAACAAAATGTTAATATTTGTTCTTTGGATTATAAGTAAATCAATAGTTATTAAATTAAACTACTATTGATATTAATGATCCATATATTAATAAAGTCACTGCCGAAATGACATAATTAAGATAAATGTATCATTTGCGATTATGACTTACATTTTTTGTTGTATTTTTGATATTTAAGCAGAGAGAATAGTTATTAAGCTTAGCGTTATAATATTTTTTTAGAAAACGTCTGAAAATTTCAGACGTTTTCCTAACGTTACGTACGTTAATTTAACACCTCTTGGTAACTGTCCAAATGCTGTGGCTACCAAGCGATACATTCGAAATTCTAACATGATTGTTAAAATATTACATTTCTCTGAGTGGAAACCGAACCCACAACCGTGCCCAAGCGTCAACTTCGTAAAGAATTACGTACAACACGTCACTACTTTCTCAAATATAATGATGAAATCTTTATATAAATTTATAATCTTTATTTAAACAGATACATGGACGAACAGACAGAAGAGAACACAACACTGCCGTCCCCAGCTCCGAAGAAACGACGAGGAGCTTCCCCCGTAGATAAAGATAAAGAAAAAGATAAAGTTGAAGTTAAAGATAAACAAGAAAAGATAATTAAACATTTTAATGCTGTGCCGCAGGTGAGTTTCATTTGTTTTTAATAAAAAATTTAAAATTCGTGTGTGGTGTGATTTAAAAAAAACTAGATATTAAAAATAAACTCTTTGATACTATAAGAAAATTTGTAAAAAAGGAAGTACAATTTAATAATGATGATTAATCTAAATCAATCAAAACACTACACTTATAAAATAAAAAAGAAACAATTAATATAACGATAATTTAAGAATATTATTTTTCTTTTCAGTCTGAATTAGAAGACCTGAAGGAACCATTCACACCAGGTATGTCCCATTTTAAAATTATACGAAATATTTATATAAATTGTAGCCTATGTGCACGATGTATAAACTATATTACTGTAAAGTGAACTGATTTAGATAAAATCAGTTCAGTAGTCCAACATCCATCTTCACAATCTTTCATAATTACAATATTAGTACAAGATATTTTGAGATATTTTCTTTATTTTTTTTTATGAATTTAATTTCATCTGTAGGCTGCATAATGACATACATTTGCCATTGACAAAAAAAAAACAGTGTAAAACGCCAAAATAAATTTCGGCGGGAAATTATTCGAATGACAAAAGCAATGACTTGTTGATTTATTAAAATAAAATTTTATTTTTAGTTGATTATTAAGAAGTTGATTAGAAATTATATAAAAAAATGCAAAATTTAAATCATAAATATGGTGTGTCAAGTGAAGAGATTTACAGTATGTATGATGATAATTTTGCGACAAATGCACATGAAATTGTTTATAGTCAAAGTTGTATGGAACATGCAACTACGGTAATAGGTATGGTTTTATTCAAATAATAAATAAAATAAAAAAAAAATAATAAAGTATAAAAAAATAATAAAGAATACCTACAGTAAATAAATAAGTGATTATTAATTTAATGTTATTTTAGAAATTTAATTGTTATATGTTATAATATCTATTGATTATTTTATTTGGTATGAAATTTTACAAAGAAATCAAGATTATCTATCTATAATCTAATAAAAATAATAAAGAAAGTAAATCTTGATGTTGTGTTAATTGTAAAAAATATATTGAATTAATTAAATTTATTTACTTTTTGTTTTTAATACAACAATATTTCAGATGGTAAACTATATAATACAATTCAAACAAATATAACACCAATGGAGTCAACAAACAATGAATACAAAAATTATAAAATACAAAAACAATCGAAATTTGTTCCGCCATTAAAACCAAAACTTGATAAAGAAATATTTCGAAACTATAATTTTACACAAAAGCCCACTGTTGAAGTGGTAAATACGATTTCCTTAGATGGTTTTATATTAAAATCTTCTAATATATTAAATGACGATGATATACAACAGACTCCATCTTTAGATATTACTCAAGAAATGTATCAAAATATATCTCAAAACGAATCTAAAGTTCCTGTAGTTACTTTAAATAAGACATATAAAAATATGGATATGACAAGTAATGAAAATTTACAAATAAATGATGCTTTGTCATTAATTGAAAGTTATATAAATGAAGAAAACTCATTAAATACCAAAATAAGTGAAGTTGAGCAATTGTTTAATAATAATAAAATTATTAATTTTGACAAAATGCCGGCCATGTCTATACAATACGGTGATATAGGCTTGTATCATAATTACATAGATTATGTAAAACAAAATGCTTATTTATACCAAAATAATAATGTTAATAATGTGTTGGATGTTCTAAAAGTATATCCAAATGAAAATAATTTATCTTAGAATTCTAATATTATCATTGGTTGTGATTCTTAAAAAAATAACGTATTAATTGCGTTTTTTTTAAAATTACTGGTTATGATTAGTTTTTTGTTAAGTTAATAAATTTAATATTTTTAATATTGTTTTATTTTGTGAAAAGTTTGAAAAAAATAATAATGAATCGAAGGTAAATAAATTATAATCAGTCCATTAATTAAAAAATATATATATAAATAAATTATATACTGTATTTTCATCAGTATCCTTTAGGCATATTCCGAAATAAATTTAATTTTTCGGCCGGCCAGTTTGAATTTTGGAGGCATTTCGAGCTGAGTGGCGGAGTCCAACGATGCGCATATTGCTTCGTTACTAGAGCGATGAAAAGAAAATATTTCATTTCTTCAAATGAGAATGAACCCACAACTCATCGCGTTACTGGCGGACGCTTGTTCACTGGCGCCACGCGTCAATTGGGCTTATCGGCTAGTAATCTTGATTTACATAAATTTATAATTATGCGACTTTTCTATTTAACCGATGATATCTAAATATACAAAATATTGATTGAAGAAGTCGTGACACAAGCGTGCGATTGTAAATGCGACCGGTGATGTGTTCGATTCCCACTTGAGGAAATAAAATATAAAAAAATTGTGTACGAAGTGTCTTACTGACTCTTGTGGTCTTCATTTTCTTACTTTTTGTTGCAGAGGACGCAGAAAAAGATAACATAATCATAGCTTATCTGCCATCTGGACAATATGTTGGTGTTAAACTGTTTCAATCAAGACCAAACGCCTTCAAAAATGACAACGCTCGTCTGCAATGGGATAGGCAGGCCGCTTCTAATGCTATTACATTGAAAATACAATTAGGTAATTAGTTTAGTTTTATACTTATTTAGAAAACGTATAAAAATTTGAGCGTAGCCGCCCAAGTCGATTTCCAGGAGGTGCGGGTTCGATTCCCGCTACGTTCAATTTTTTATACGTTTTCTTAATAAGTATTTTTCTTTCCTAAGTGTGAAATAACACTTTAAAAATTGTTAAAAATACTTAAGTTATTGTTTTATTATAAGGGTAGCGGGATTGAGTCCAGATTGGGTAGTTTTAGTTTTGTATTGTGTGTGTTTTAGTTTAATCAAAATTATTAATTTGAATTCTATAGTTATTTTTTGCTTTATGCTGTATACCGCATATAGTAGGTTAGGTAGAGGTAATTATTGGATCCTAGTGTCACTCCGTTCGAATTAAGGCACTTTCGTTCCCTCGAGAATGTTTTGAGAATTCGGCGGACAGTGGGAACGGATTGTCTTTGCACTAGGGTTCCAGGTTCCCTCTGCCTACCCTGCTATGCGTGAAATACAACTAAGCTGAAATAAACTATAAATATAAAGATAACAAATTTAAATCCTGTTTATGTATAATCTATAAAACTGTAAATCATCCATAGTATCTGTAGATGTCAGTCCATAGAAGATACACGAGAAATTCTATTATTGCATGACATTTTGTCGCGTTTATCAACATTAATTTGAGAAAGGGTTTACCGATTTAAATGCATTTTTAAATATGGTGCATAACATGGTGGCACAACCGTTTGATTTCCAATGCAACAGTATGGGTTCGATTCCCACTATAAAAAAAAATTGCAATAATCGTGAGCGGATCGATAGTATCATATAAATCTTATTAACTTTTACAGAAAAGGGACAAATAACATCACAATCAGTGATAGAACAACTCGTAATGGATTTAAATTTGACAGAAGAAGAAAAAGCTACTTTGGATAAAGAAAGAGAAACAGGTAAGAACATTTTTTTTACATAGTAATTAGTAATATTTTTTTAAGCATAGGTGGATTTTGGATTTGATTTCCACTAAGTACTAATATTCAAGCCTGGCAACACTGTTAAGACAGTCCGTTCCCATTAAGACACTCCTGTTCCCCATTTTCTGCCGATTTTCTGAGACATTGCTAGTTGAGTGGCAGAAATCAACGCCTTGCTTTGCCTCGTTACCAGACCGAGGAAATGAAAACATTAAATATTTAATTTCCCCTAGTGGGCATCGAACTCACAACCGTCGCTTTTACAGTCGCACGTCTGTTCCCCTGAGCCACTGGCCTCAAATCAAATGTGCAGGCATCGACTCCCATTCCCCATCTAAAATACAGTAATATTTTTTTATTGGTTACAGAGGAAAAAAAATCTCGCGTCCAGTTTTTAAAGACTGAAATGAAATTAATTGAACTGGACACAAAAATAAAAACGTGTTTGTGTTTGGAGAAAGCGGACACTGAGTTGTGTCTGAAATTGTTAGACGAATTGTCGGGTAAATATATATTAATACTATTTTACTTTTATATTAGCTCTGTGGCTTCATCCTCTTTAACATATTGTTATATTGGGAGCAATTTTTACATAATTGGCTACTTTATGATACTGTAAAGTTTCATTTAAATGAGTTCTGTCTCTTATATTAAATGAATCTGAATTTAGATCAGATGACAATACAATCGAGCTGGTATGTTGATGGAATTGGAAAAAGGCTGATGAAACCTTGAACTGCCTACTAGTAAGCTTAGCTATTGAAGAAAATATGTTCAACTATTTAAAGATTTTCTGTTCATTCGATTCGATTACTTACTTTTTAGAGATTTATGTGTCGGGAGCTATTAATTATGAATGATGAATATTTCAGAGCTGGATTTGAAGCCGCTAATGCTGCTCAAGCACCCGACGTGCGCGGAGACGGTGAAGCGCATGCGCGCGTACGTGGGCAACGCGCCGTCGTGGGAGCTCAGCGAGCAAGCCGCGCTCGTGTTCTCGCAGCACGCGCACTCCATACGCGAGCGCGCCGACCTGCTCTACAAGGGGATGAAGGTGATAGCTCAGTCTGTCTGAGACATCGTAGCTACTAAACGGATGAACCTATTTTTATATAGTTTATTTTATTTGAAACTTAGCTTAATCAAGAGTGCTATCAGCGACGATTCAATAGAATACGTTTGGCCGTTTGGACTATCAGCACTTATATGTTAATTTTTTTAAACTTTTTAAATCGGAGGTTTTTGATTGTCAATTATAAATAACCTGAAGGGTAACTAATTATCCTTATTTTTCTTATTTTTTTGCTGTACGCCAATATGGTAATTGGTAATTTAGCTATGAAGTACTTATGATTTATCTGAGAGTTCCAATCAAAATCACCCTATATTTATTCAAATATAGGGTGATTTTAATTCTGATATAATCCCTATATTTATTTAAAGAATTTTATTTATATTATTTTTTAATTAAAAAATTATATTTTGTTAACAGGATCTATTCAAAACACCAGAGGGATTGTCGTTTTGGGAGTTTTTCACTGAACGCGTGAACCATTTCAAGAAAGCGACAGCTAAATTAACGTCTGACGAACTGCTGGAGTTGGTTCATGAACCTTTAGGTATAATTAAATATATAATTATTATACTATATAATATATAATTTGTTATAAACTATTTAGTAGAGGCTATCCTGGCGTAAAAAAAATAAAACGGGGTCATATTTTCTGTATTTTGACATAAAATTTCCGTAAAATTTGCAAAGTGAAAATCTACTGCTATCAATTTTGAGAAACTTATAATATACAGTTTAAGATTTTTAGTTGTGACTAAAATAAATAAAAATAAAAAAAAAACATTTTTCTCACAGAAATGACAGTACCAACATCGACCACTATGAAAGCTGCAATTGATGCAGTAAATGAAGAAACCAATCAAGAAGATCAACCTAAAAAGAAGAACAGTACACCTGGTATGAATATATCTACAATTATAACTAATATTTATAAAGCTGAAAGGTTTGTTTGGCTTTATGCTCTAACCTCAGGAATTATTGGTTTGAATTTGAATTTTTAAGGCAAAGACAAGATACACAACACTTGCCATACACAACTTCTAATTATTTTGATTTGACGGCGCGGGCGAAACCGGCTTATATAAACTAACAAGTTTCACGCTGCATCCTACACACGATAGATAGTGGGACCCTAATGTTAAAATACCACTGTTCCGTTTTCTGCTGAATTGTGTGGCGGAACACAACGCCGCGCTTTGCTTCGACACCATAGCGAAGAATGAAAAATATAAATAAATATTAATATAAAAAATATAAATAAATATTCAAACCCACAACTAGTAGCGTTTACAGTCACACTTTGTTCCCTTGCACCACGACTGGCCTCATATGATGACGTAATTGCATTAAAAAAACAAGCTGTTTGTTGGTTCGATCCCCACTCGATGAAGTGAAATATTTATTTAAATTTATATTTCCATTTCTTCGCTTTGGTGCCCAGTCAAAACCGTAGAGTTGAGTTCCGCCATTCAACACGCAATGCCTGCAAAATTCAGCAGAAAGTGGCAAACGGAGTGTGTCTTAATACTAGGTCGCCTCTGCCTACCCTGCTGTGTACAGGATACAGCGGGAAGCTGCTTTTACTATACTCTATTTTTAAAATTCCTTTTATATTACAGCGAAAGCGAAAAAAGCAAACAACACTCCTGCAAAACAACCATTGAAACGACAATCGTCTAGAAGACAGCAAGAAGATAAAGAAAAAGAACCAGCAGAAGAAAATGATAAGTCAGAAGTTAATGAAGAAGATAAACCAAAAGACAACGATAATGATGTAGTAGAAGAAAAAGGTAGAACTAAAGATAAGAAAGAAAACAAAAAGAAAGACAAAGAAGAAGATAATGATAAAGAAGAAGTTAATAAAGATGAAAAAGATGTTTCCGATGTAACGAAAGAAAATAATGACGAAAACCAAAAATTGACAGATAATGATAACGAAGAAACACAAGATAATGATACAGAAGATAAAAGTTTAGAAAATGAGAAAGATGTGGAAGAAGATAAAAGTACAGGTAAAGAGAAAAATTCAGATAAAGACAAGGATGTAGAGAAAGAAAAGGAAAAAAGTGCGGAAAAAGAAAAGAACGCGGATAAAGAAAAGAGTGCGGAAAAAGAAAAGAAGTCTGACAAAGATAAAAATGCAGAAAAAGAAAAGAAATCAGAAAAGGAAAAAAATGCGGAAAAAGAAAAAAGTTCAGATAAAGATAAGAAATCGGATAAAAATGAAAGTAAAGATAAAAAGAAAGATGAAGAGAAGGAAAAAGAAAAGAGCGAAGATGAGCCTAGAGCGAAGCGATCGAGAGAGGTGAGAATTTTTTAATATACTGTTTTTTAGCTTCATGCTGTATTCTGTATCTAGGATGGGCAGAGGGGAGCTAGTTTTAGGTCACCCGTGTTGAGTGGCGTAACTTAACGCCGCGCCTAGTCTTGTTACCCGAACGAGGATATGAAAATAAGTCATTCTTGAGTTCAAACCCAAAACTATCGTAATTACATTCAGACGATGTTTTCGATAGCGTGAAACTATAAAATATATTAGTTAATTTATTGTTTTTGATTTTTCAGAGCAAGAAGACTGAACCGCCACCCCGGTCACCGACAAAAAGAAAATCCAAACAGACATAAGCAAATACATATTTTGTTATAAAATAGTTAATTATTACATTATTTTTTAGTGAATATGGTGGATAATTGATGTAAGGTTTATATATATATATGTGTGGAGCTGTCAGTAAAATGGTCTAACTCTTATGTTTTTATTATAAAAATCATGTTTTTTTATTGTGTGAACTAATAAAAAGGATGATTCGAAATTCTTATTCGAATGTCATAGATTTTTGTCGAAATTATAAAATCTTATTTTTTGAAAATATTATTGAATGTAAGCTGGTTTCGAAATGTTATATTTCATGATTTCTTTATACATTTAACTAAAATTTATAAATTGAATTAAATATACATTCTTATGTTAGTACTGCTTTATTTTATTTTGTATGAACGTAAAGATATTGCTTATAATAAAGACAATCTGTAATGAAAAGGACTAAAGAAAAACTTATTATTGCATAATTCTTAAAAGGTAATTAAATTTAAATCCTTTTACGATTTGAATTTTTATCATAAAAAAAATACTTTAGAAAACTAAAGGTAGTTCCTAATGTCATAAGTCGTAATAAGCATATTTTTTGATTAACGTGGCTTGGTTAGAATGTTTTTTTTTCATTATTTTTTAAAAATTATGTAGAATAATTGTCTTAGACCATTTTTATTCTGACTGCTTCATACATGTTTAATATTATATTTATATCACTTTACAATGAAATAAAAACGGCTAAAATAAATTAAAAATTTAGCCAAATTAATTTTAAATTGTGACTATATTATCAAATAAACACAAATAAATTGTATGAGATACATACATTTCTTTTTAAATATATCTAATATAATTATGTTAATTATTAAATAGAAATATATTTTTTTTATTTGAGGCTGTATCCCGCACATAGCAGGGTAGGTAGAGGGAATCTATTGTTAAGACACTCCGTTCCCCATGTACCGTCGGATTCTCTAAGTATTGTGTGTTGAGTGGCGGAACTCAACGCCGCTCTTTACCTCGTTACCAGAGCGAGAGAATGAAAATATTTTTTTTTTTGTTTTGCCACTGTGTCTCGACGGTTCATTTGCTCTTTAAATAAGAGATCCACTATTTTGAAAGGATCTATGAAGATAAAAATATCAAGTTATTATAATATTAAAGGAAAAAAGTCCATTTTATTTAAATTAGATTTTTTTTTCTAAATATATTCAAAATGCTAAAGTTTTTTTATTATTATTAGACCTAAAAAATACTAAATTTGTATATAATCTTAGTTAGACTTTAAAAATTAGGTATAAGTTTATATTTAAAAAAGTTAATCTTGTTATCTTGGCTGGAAGTCATGATGATTTTTTTCTTTTTTCATATAAAAAAAAACAGAAAACAGCTGCTGCTTTAATTGCTGCTCAAAGATCGAATCAAAAGTCGTGTGTAAAATACATGAAACGCTTATTTAAAAAGATCAAAAATTATAGAATCAATCTTTATTTAAAACCATTCAATTTTGTAATTTAATATGGAAAACGTGAGAGCGGAGGTTTGTTTCACAAACTTTTGTTTTGTAATAGTTTGAAAGTAAATTTTCTTTTTATATTGCTTAAATACATGTAATAAATATGTTCTTATAGTATTTTTATGGAGAATTTTAATGAATTCAAGTAGTTTGATTAATGATGTCATTATTAATTTTGTTTTATTTACAGATATTGTAGTAATATTTTTTTTTATATATTAAAAAGCACATGCTTTTTCTTCATTCTTTAAAAAAAACTTATGTTAGGACCCTCCGTTCTCCGCTTCCACTGTTTTAGACATATTAATCGCAACGAAATATTGTATTAATATAAAAGTTCCACCATATAAGCGTTGAACCCACAACCATAATTTTTTTCTTTACTAATTAAGTATAAAAAAAAATTATTTAGTTTATAGTTAATATTATTTAGTATATGTTGACTTTTTATTAAATAAATACTAAAGGTAAAAGATATTTTGCATGAAGCAAAAATCTTTTTTTTTTATTTTTAATTTAAGTTAATAAATAAGTACATTATTAAATTGTACGGTACATTTTTGTATTTTATTAGGCGTTGTAAATATTATGTAAAGTTGGTAATAAACTTTTTTCTATATTAAAGTTGTTTAATTGTTTTATATGTAGATAGATGTAGATTGTTTATTATTTATGAGGAATAGAGTGTATTAACCGTAGGTTCCCTTTGCCTACCCTGCTGTGGGCGGGATAGCGTGAAGTTGATTTAATTTAATTTTTTATTATTTATTAAATACTAGCCGCGCGCAGTTTCGTTCTCTCTTTTTCGTTCGTTCTTATCTATACATAAATTACAGCCATATTATTCTGACGTATAAGCTATATAGTAAATATTGTACAAATAAATATTAAATAAAACAGCTTCACATTATCTCGCACACAGCAGGGTAGGCAAAGGGAACCTACTGTTATTACACTCTATTCCTCACTTTTCGCCTAATTCTGGAGGCATTGCGTGTTGAGTGATGGAACTCAATGCTGAGATTTTTGCCTTGCAGCCAGACCAAATTAATGAAAATATTAAAAAATAATAATTCTTTTCCGAGTAGGGATCGAACCCACAACCGTCGCGTTACAGTCACACTTGTATCTCTGGGACACGACTTTTCTATTTATAGTTGTTTGCTTACTTTTTAGAGCTTTGTGTGTCGTGTTGTTTATTATGTACTAAACCATGGTTTTAATAAATAAAACGATCAAATAAATAACTTTAATACATACATTTAATAATAGATACACTGTTAAATGCATTTACAGAGGCACTACAATGGCAGTGCGGTTTATTTCAAGTTCAATTATAAATTTTATGCACCATTTTATAATTTAAAAATTAAAGATGTAAATGAATGAAGGCAATATGTGGTAAAGAAATTCATAGTATTAATGTATTTTCGGTACTTTATTTTTAATAATTTTTTTATTGAAAGTTTATATCAATATATTTTTTTCAGTTTTATTTTTACCATCCATAGGTAAATAGTGTTATGACATTTCACTCTCCACTTTCCACAATATATTGTGTGTTGAATGGAACCAAGTAGAAATCGAACCCACACATCATGTTGATGAAAGTCAAGCCACAATTGTACGTCAGCGCTTGAACTGCAACTTTTAGAACAAAAATAAAAAAAATAATAATTGAAGTGTCCCTCTAGCTAATGTTGCAATGGTATATAAGCTTATCAAAGAAATAGTACAATCTCAGTACCTTTTTAAAGTATTCACATCACTGCTTTACACTCAGTTTCTTTCGTCACTTTACTTTAGTAAAAAAACTCCTGCTCCGACATCGAAAATATGAATTAAAATTTTATTCATATCACCTTCATTCATTGAATTAAAAATTATTTAAAAAATACATAGCACAGATTGAACGAAATTACAAACAAAAAGATCCCGAATGTTGACTTACAATAATTTTATCCTAAAATTAAATTTATATTTTGGAAATTCTGTCACTTTTTGCCTGATTTCTTTATGCCACCACTAACTAGTGGACCTTTTTGGGAGGCCTTCGCCTTTGCTTCCTGTAAACAAAATGTTGTATTATATATAATTATTAGTAAACATGATGCCGTCGTGTACACACTGTATCCCGCACACAGCAGGGTAGGCAGAGGGAACCTAGTGTTAAGACACTCCATTTCCCTCTTTCTGCCGAATTCTGGAGGCATTGCGTGTTGAGTGGCAGAACTCAACGCCGCGCTTAACCTCGACACCAGAGCGAAGAAATGGAAATATAAATTTAAGTAAATATTTCATTTGCTCGAGTGGGGATCAAACCCACAATCAATCGGTTTTACAGTCACACTTCGTGTGGCTGCGCCATGACTGGCCTCAATCTTTATATAATATAATTAAATAAATAATTATATTATCACATATGACAATCATGTCAGTAATTGGTCAACAATATTAAATATAAATATAATAATACTATTACAGTTTAATTTAAATCTTCTATACTTACATCTAGTGCCTTTTGTTGTTCTTTTAACTTTTGTTTTAGGGCTAGGTCATCATCGTCAAGTTCTCTTGATGCCTTCTTGGGTGCCTTCAGTGGCTTCTTTTTACCTCCATCACGGCCAGACATCTGTTGTTATACATTTAAATTATATAAATGAAGAGCATTGATCAAACATTAATCTATGTTAATACTAGCAACCCAGCTTCACCCATTCAGCTTATCATTAAGCCAATTTTTAACAAATCATTACATAAATTGCACCCTATGTGTTATTTTCAAGAGTTTGTTTGGTTTTACGCCCCAAATCTCATGGACTGGTTTAAATTGAAAAATTGTTGTATCTGTTTATCAAAAAAGGTTATATATAACCCATTGAACCTTCAAGTTAAAATGTCTCATAATTCATATGGCTTACATAACTCTTAGTTGTTTTGTTTTCACCATAATCTTAATATAAATTGTAAATAAATGTCACAAACATAAAAAACATAGAATTTTGCATTAATAAAAATATCCTTGTATATTTTTACCCCTAGTTATCTGATTTTAAGCTAACTAATCTATTATACTAAGATAATTTGAATATACAGAGATAATTTGACAAATACAAATAGACGAAATGGTATTAATGTCTTAAAAGTAATGCCGCCATTGCATTATTACACTTTACAACTCTTTTTTTGAGTTATGCCACTTAACATGCAATGTGTTGAAAACTATGGGATACAAATTGATTTTATACTAGTCTTCCTCTGGCATACTGTGAGAAAAGGCATAAAGCAGAAAAAAAAGAAGCTGCTGTATATGGGAAACATGAGTAGCTGAAAAAATCTAATTAAGTTGATTTTGTACTCTTCTAGTTGGTATTCCTAGACAGTAAAAGTATTAGTACATCTACTTAGCTCCTAAGTAACTGTTTCACCAAATAGCAGTATGTCTAAAAAATCTAAATTGTATAAAAATATATTTATGTATATACTATATATTATACATATCACTTTCAAATGTATCAAAGTTTTAAGTATTTATATATCATTGTATAAGTTTAAAGAAATTCGAATTTTATGTATATTTTAACACAAAATAACAAAATTAAGAGTTAAACTTTCAATTATTTTAGATGTTAGATATATTTTTAAATCCATTACATTTAATTATTTAGAAAATATATCTATTATAATATTGCATTCGGCTTTAAACGACGTAAATTGCTTTTAATACGACGGTCTGAAC
>DWQW01007571.1:0-14840 GCA_018249695.1 Heliconius erato demophoon | reverse complement strand
GTATTGGTCATAAATATTCTGTGTAGAACCTACAATTACCTATCACGGTACAATATTGAGAATATCAATTTGTTCTTGAAAATATTATTTCCAAATATCTTAGGCCGCTATAGTAAAGAAAAAAAAACTATACTAAAAATCTTTTCACAACCCCTCTATTACGCTCTTAATCAATACCAGAAGCAAATATTAATATATCAAAACAAGAACCAATAAACTCGAAGCCACAACACATTGGAAGTGGTGCAAACAACAATGGACCTCGCTCTACGTACGTACGTACACACGTACTGTTGACAAAACCAATGAACATTTTTAATTATTTGCCCGGTTTAAGTAAACATTCGCCTCGGGTTTAACCACTGTAAATTGACCCCTAGAACCCATTCAACTTTCAATCTCACCCTAAATTACAAAATAGGTTCAATGTATGGGGTTCTTTGTAAAATTGTCATTTTAACTATTGTTTGGCAACACAGGGTCTGTCTCAATTAAAAATATTGCTAACAAGACAAACAGTTGTCGCTACGATTTTCGGTTTTTAATTGGCTAGCGTGGTGGTTTGCGTGGTGGGTGATATAAATCTGTATAGAATAACTAGTATAGTGTTTTCTCCTATGTTGCGTTTTTGGTACGTAAATATTTAAAACGTAGATCGTACTTGTATTTTACATTGATAATGTGCATTTTGTTACTTAATAACATGATAAATTATTTTGATTAAGTTATGTAATAATTTTGTTACAATGGAACATTACAAGATAAAATGCAGCGTTTCGTTTTGGCGCTTAAATGTCTCGAAAACTGGGTGAAAATTGGAGAATAAAGATAGTACATACTATTAGCGAGATAAAGAATGAAGCGTAAAAATTACAGTCAATTTTTTCAATTGTCCCAAGTTAAGTTTTTTTTGGTCAGGTTATAAATTAACTTTTATTGTCATAATTGCCACGATTCAGGCCATTTAAAAAAATTGCACTGTAACGGTATGGTATTTTTTATGTAATATAGATCGAAGTTGTAACTAAATTATACTACTATCGATTATTTACAATAAAATTAAAAATATCTTATTTCTGCACTTTTTTGCCCCATAATAGCGACACAATAAACAGAATGTTCTCACTAAGTACTATAAACATTATTGAATTATAGTTTTTATATATAAAATTTAATCATTCCTAATTAATTTCGAAGAAATATCTTGTCAAGAAAATGTGAATATTTAGCTACGGCGAAAACATTAGAACAGACCTTTAATGATACTAAATTAAATATAATATCCCGAGATTCCCTATAGGATTTTAAAGGGTCGTAGGTCAACATTTGGCTTTTACTGTTTTATCAGTCTATAGCAGGACAGTTGTGGTTATCTGTGGTCGCCATCTTGTGGGGTCAGCCCCGATGTCTTGTAGCGTGTCATAGAAGGTATAATATGAAAAGGGTCACTTGTTAATTAGTTTGCGTATCTTATTTATTTGCAAGTTGATGTGATATTATGTTGTTTTAATATTTTCAATTGTACATAGGTTATTTCCTCTTAATGTTTTATGATATTTGTGAAATTAATGTAATAGAGTAGGCCGTATAATATATGTTTATATTATATCAGTCAAAATCAACTAAAATATGCAAAGATACCTATTTTACAAGCTTGCCAAATAGAAAAAGAAATTATATAGGTGACGTCCACACTGTTCAGTGAATTGATTCTATATAAATTAAAGCTGTCGTATATGCGGGATACAATGTAAAATAAGTACATTTTTTTATAAAAAAACGAACTTCTGCCGGATCCCATAATTAGAATGCAAGCTAACTTTCATTGAACTACCCTTGAAAAGTATCCTTTCCAATAAAAAAAGAATAATCGAAATCGGTTGGCGAGATAATGAGTTATTTGCCGCGCACATACTTTTAAGATACATTTAAGACTTATGCGATTTCCTCGTGGATAACATTGTCAAAAATGGACTAATTTGCTACAAATAAGAACAAATAAGATAATATTTTACAAAATACAGTTGAATTGATAACCTCCTCCTTACGGAAGTCAGCTAATATTTTGCGTTGTAGCTAATAATCAGGTGCTCTGGTCTTTGAATAAGTATCTAAAGTTTAAATTATCAACTATTACTGGTCAATATTTATAAACTGCTCTCAAGTCTAAGATCGATCTAGAAATGCCGTTTTCATCCATAAATTACATATCTATGAATAAAAACAGCGTCCCAAGATTGATTTCAAGCTTGAGAGCGATTTACAAACTCGGACTTAAGTACTTAAGAACCTCATAAGTTTGGAATATGTAAAAAACCTCTTTCAAAAGTTGCCAATTTTTAAAACATACCGTTTTACCAAATCAAATTTCACTATAAAGCCGACAACACAAAGCATTCTCATAATATGAGCCGTCAAAATACCCAAATATTACACGTACATACAACAACTGTTGTCACATTGTTTCCCACATCGCCACACGTAAAGCGCGACGGGAGTGCATAATCAATCAGTAATTTTGCAGCAGAAAGAATCTTTATAAAGTCATCCTCGTGGGATTTAAATTTCACAAAGATCCCAATCTTCATTTTTCTTTGCATTTGGTGGGCGTTTCAAACGGTGGCGGTGGTTGGTTGCGGCGGGGACGACAAAGAAATACTGGGAATGAATGAACGGTAATGCTAAAAGCTTTTACGTCTGTTTATCGAAGTCTACCGTCCTCTGGGAGGGTGTTATTGATGTTTTGACAGCGCCGAGTTTTAATTATTGTAATGTAAATTATATGGAAATTTCATAGATTTTTTTGTATTGTCGTCTTTGATTATTATTATATTTAAGCGGTAAGTATTTGTATGAAGGATTCTTAAATTTTTTCTCTCTCTGTTTTTGTTCATTTCTATTAATTTTGTTTCGGAACAAAATGTGGCAACATCAGCAATAATTTATAAACAGCTAATTCATTGAGTAAGGCCAGTAAATATTTATGCTTATATAAAAACTAAGGTGATCTGATTAGATGTTATTATATTTACACTCCTTGATTTTATTTCTAAGAAATGTATTAGTTAATATATTAATTCCCTTAGTTACTTAGAATGCGTTACAATATGATTCTGTATTAAATATACTAAAAAAGCTAAAATATATAAAGTAACGTTTACTTTATTATCCTATTTTTAAAAAGATCTATGTTGTTATAAACTTAATATGATGAAGTAACACAATATAGTATACATGGTGTTACCATGAACATAATATTGATATAAATTGCAGCTTGTAAGTGCGCGTCATAACCTCTGAGCGAAATTGGGGAAAGCGTGTGAGATAAATCGCGCTGCAGATGAACGCTTACACACTGGGAGACTAGAAATATAAGTAGAAAAACTAAAATAAATACTACCTAAATACTATTTATTTATCTTGTTTTGTTTATTTCACATATTTTTTTTACGTTTACATATTTTGCAAGATAACATAGATTAAAGAAGGTAAAAATAAAATCGGCCTTACGCTGTATTACGCACACAGCAGGGTAGGCAGAGGGAACCTACTGTTAAGACACTCCGTTCCCCATTTTCCGCCAAATTCTAGGGACAATTAGTGTTAAGTGACGAAACTCAACACCGCGTTTTGCTACACCTGAGCGAAGAAATGAATGTATACATTTATTTAAATATTTCATTTTCAGAAATGGGACTCGAACGCACAACCAGTCGTGTTGACAGTCACACGCTTGAGCTCATGGGCCACGACTGGCCTCAAAAATAATCTTAGTTACATTTAAGAAAAAAATAATAAAAATGAAAGTGTCCTAGTGTGAGCATAGACGATACGATGAGCAATTCTGCTGCCGTGATTGGTCGAATTTCCCCGGAGGCCGCGCGACAGAACTCTTAATTTTTTGCTTCGGCTACGCGTTCCGTTGCCTTAGCGGCTTGTGGAGGCTTGTTTAAGAGTTCCTTCTTGATATGAATATTGGCATATATATGTTTGTTTATAATTTAATTAAAATTACAAAAACACAATATTTGATTTGATATTAGATGACTTATTATTTGATTTGATATTAGATGTGACCCTATAATAGCGCTTATTAGTTGTAATTAGAAAAGTTCCTCAGTTCATTGTTTTATTTAAAGTAAACGAACGACGATACTCATCACATCAAATTTCTTATATAAAATAGATTTTTAATGATCTTCCATTGATAAAATAGAAATAAATAAAAAAATATATAAATTCTCACAGGTAATAACGATAAAATCCTAATGAAAGTTAAATCTAAATGATCCAAAGTGTGTATGATGTTCTAAACAAAACCGCGCTCAGACTCAGAGCACACGTCACCGGAGCGGAAGAGCGAGCGCGCTCACTTCGAACGGAATTAATGAATATTAAGTGCATGCGCAGGAACACAACAAACCATCTTACGGATGGAGACATTTAATTCTCCTCCAGCCTCTGGGACTTGGATTTACATTAGAATTTGTGAATATATCACAATGACGTTTACAGCGAAATGATTTTTCAACTAATGCATATGATGCTAATAATTTATTATTTGTTGTAATCGTTAAAATATAGCTTCTCGCTGTATCCTACATATAGAATAGGCTACATACATATAGAATAGGCAGAGGGAATCTAGGAAACTAGTGTTAAGACGCTCCGTTCTCAATAAGACGCTTCCTTTCCCTACTTTCCGCCGAATTCATTGAATGTTAAGTGGCGGAACTCACCTCTATACATGATTATCAGAGTGAGGAACTAAAAATATTAAATATTTCCTGGTGTGGGAACCCAACCCACAACCTTACGCGTTAACAGTCACACCCTTGTGCTCCTAAGCCACAACTGGTCTAACAAAAAATATAATGAATTAAATATGAAGCAAAATATTACTATGTCTACCAAATTGCAAAACCATGGAAAGAAGTCACGTTATTATCTGTACATTTTAATGCGGTTTCGGTCCTTTTCTTTGTTTGTTATTCTGTAAGGGCATCATTCGGTAGCCGACGTGGACGATGATGGATTGTTGGTTTCTGGTCACATGAGATTTGAAACTCTTATGATACGGTTCAATAACTGTGCAGCATTTGCGAATATTTAAAACAAAAATATTTCAAACATTTTCTATACATTTTAGATGTATTTGACAAAATGAATGTATCATAGAAAAATATATATTTAATATATTATATTACATTTAACATATTATGTTAAATATATATTTTTCTTAGGTTGTTAATTTACAGTTTCTAGAAAAGTAACTTAATATGTATTTAAATCTCAGACACACAAAAAAAAATAAAAAAAATGTTAGTACATTATTACTGGCTTAGTAACATCACAGCAAAATGAAAATTGGTATGTTAATTATGCTATAGATATATATAATATTTTAAAGATATGTGAAGATATTATATAATTTGAATAACTGTTTGTAAAGAGTAAAAATAAAACTTGATTTTTGTTTTACTTTTAGCTACAAAAAGTTGCATCGCCTTAAATTACAATATTAACCAACTTTTCATTTGAAAATTAAATTTACATTCTATAATTTTCATTTAATGCAATAGTTTAAAGTAAATTTAAATTTCTATACCACACTAAATAGTAAAATACATACTTTTTCAGTTCGTCATCATCCGTAACGTCGGGCACCCGCGGTGTAAATATTTGACAACTCTGTGACGACTCGCGCCCGACGGTTTTGTGCTTAATTTATTTTGACAGATTATTCTTTCCCTCCCCACGTACAGTTGCCTTCAGGTAACAAAGGTATATATTTACTTTAGTATCTATAATAAAACAGTAGTCATGTGGTAAAAAAGGGAAGCTGAAATATTTAAGTTACTTAATTAAAAATATAATTTATATGATATTTTGGATGGAAATGTATGATATTTTTAAATATGTAATCATAAATTAAATTTATAAGTTAGGTTAGTTGGGCGTTTTTTTTTAAAGTTAAATTTAAGTTAATTTAGCCGTAATTGATTATAGTAAGCTTTACTACCTAGGCACTATTAAGTATATCTCTATTATCTTTTATATTATGCTTATATCAAGATGGATTCATTTATTGCTCAAATGTAAGTTTGTCACTCGTGCTACTATAAACAAATGCCAGTCGATCTTCCCACTTAAACAACTTATTTCCTTATTCAAATAGTTGAATTAAAATATTTTTTATATATTCATGTCGATTTATAAAACAAAAATCACAGTACAATGTTGAAACACATGATGTAGTTACCCTATAAGGACATGCAAATATTGGACTTAGATAGTTCACTATTCGTACTCACATCAAGTTAAATAAGTAACCGTGGGCAAACTCCCAGAGGTCGCGACGACGACATTTGGCGAGCCTTTATTTTACCTTCCTTCTAACCACCCTCTGTCAATAGGGTGTTTAGAAACTAATATATCGTAAATTCAAAGGAATGTAACAAAATTTAACTTTTGCACGTCTTAGGTATATAAAAAATAATATACTTTTTCTTTAATCTTCTATTGTTTTAAAATTATAATTTCTACAATTAAATCTATATAAATGTAATGAAAATCCAAATTAAGTCGTTTGATTTAGATTTAGTCGTCTGAAGCTGTAATTTTGTTTTTTTAATTTTTAATATTTATTTTATACAGCTTCACGCTGTATCCCGCACACAGCAGGGTAGGCAGAGGGAACTTATTGTTAAGACACTCCATTCCCCACTTTCTGCCGAATTCTGGAAGCATTGCGTGTTGAGGGGCAGAACTCAACGCCGCGCTTAACCTCGACACCAGAGCGAAGAAATGGAAATATAAATTTAAGTAAATATTTCATCTCCTCGAGTGGGGATCGAACACACAACCAGTCGATTTTGCAGTCACGCCTCGTGCCGCTGCGCCACGACTGGCCTATAATGGCCTATTTATTTTATACTTACATAAATTAAAAAAAACACATATTTTGATTTAATTTAGAAAAATACATTATGATCGACAAGAAGAGTTTGAACATAATATATTTTAAAATAACACTGAAACCCAACCAAAAAAAAAAGATAAAAAATATTTTTTCCATTTCAAATTTCACTCATGAAACACGCTGTATAACTTTAGAGCGGGATACATTTGACATAACTTCATAATATATGAGACGAGTTAACAAGCATGTAGTTACTGGCTACCGGATGAATACGACCGTCTCCAGAGATACTCTAATGTAGCTATGCAAATGAATATGTAAGATATATTCTAAATCTCTATATTTTTTTCAGATTTTTATTTAAACATGTCTCCACTAGGTTAAAGAGAATCTAGACTTGGTAGCAATGCCAAAAATTGTTTAACTCTATCAAGTAAACGCATATATTATAAACTAGCTTTTACCTCTGGCTTCACATGCGTGCTCTTACACTTGAAACAATAAAGACTTTTGTATGACACATACAATAGGTTACACCAAAGCGATTAATGTGCTGTAAATATAGACTTTCTCTACAAATGGAGTAAATAACACAATAACATTTTATCATGTCGAACCAATTTCTTAGATTAGCTTTGCGTCGTTACCAGATCTAGAACTTGAAAAGATTAAATATTTTATTTTCTCGAGTGGGAATCGAACCCACAACCTGTCGCGTTTACTGTCGCAAGCTTGTGTTCCTGCGCCACGACTGGCCTGAAACTATTTATAATATTAATATAAATATTTTCATGATTTTAAATTTGTACATATAATTATTATTATATGTAATTAACAAAAGGTTGATTCCTAACATTCATGATTTTTAATCAATTGCCGAAACTAAATGATTTTCAAAACAAGTAAAAAATAAACAAAATTTAATATTAATATCATACAATTTTAAGATAAAACTATTAAATTTTCATATTATTAATTTTATATTTCCAATAAAAATAATAATTAAAATATGATATAAATAATAAATACTAAACGAATAACAAACCACAAAGTGGTCAGGTAAAGGATGAGCTGACCGAAACTAATTCCTCCCTCTAACTGTGTTAGTGACAACTTTGATGCTCATACCTTCCCCCAGGATATGATCCAGCAAGAAATTAGATTGGCCATAGTTGTTGGCTTCGCTAATAAAGGGCGGTAAGTTTCTTACGTGATATTATTGATGTTCGATGTTTATTTGAAATATAGATATGTATGTAAGAATATAAGTTTCAAATTAGATTAGTTTTGCTAAATATATTATGTAAAATATTAGGTATTTTTTTGGTATCCACTAATTTCTTCACTCTGGTGTCGAGGCAAAGCGCAGCGTTAAGTTCTCCCATTCAACACGCAAGAATAAAAGTGGGGAACGGAGTACCTTAACACTAGGTTCCCTCTGCCTACTTTGCTGTATGCAGAATATATGAAGAAGTTGAGTGTTAAGTGAGTTTTTAATTTTTTTTCTCCAGTATCTACAGTATAAAAATTCAACGTAAGCTACAATAGACACAATTTCTAAAGGAAAATATAAACACAATCTAATATTATAAACAACTCCCACTTCACAAAATGTATGGGCCATTACAAGAGGTGGTTTATTGTGATTTTGTGTTTAAACAATGAAATGGTTCTTACCGTAGCACAGTAGGTAATGAATTCGAGGCCGGCGAGACATCGGGACCCTTAAAAATTCAGGAGTAAAGTTGTGTAGGAATTTTGTACGCCTCATCGAGTAACATTGCTTCATGAATAATTTTCACTGTGAACATTTTGTTGCGTTGCTTTTTTTTAAGTGATTATATTTTTTTGTTACATACATACATACTATGTATATATTTATGTGTATGTTGGTTTATGGTTACTATGGCGGGAACATGATGAAGTTAGGCTTAGAAAAGTTATGATTGTGGATTTAAAATATACTATGAAAATGATGTAATATGATTACATTAGATATATAAGACGAATAATGATGTGATAATAATATTAGGTTCAGTCGTGGCGCAGGAGCACAAGTGTGTGTTGTGCGTTCGATCCCCACTGATAACTTAGTTTTTGAAATATTTATTTTAATTTATATTTCTATCTCTTAGCCCTGGTGACGAGGCTAAGGGCGGCGTTGAGTCCCGCTACTTTACACACAATGTCTTCTGAATTCGGCGAAAAATGGGGAACAGAGTGTTAACATTAGTTTCCCTCTGCCTACCCTGCTATTTGCGGCATACAGCGTCAAGCTGATTTAATTCTTAAATTTAACTTTAAAATAATACACCTGTTTTTTTTAATATAAAAAAAGATCTATTTTTTTACATTTTTTTATTTAATCATCATATTTTCATGTATGGAATTTTGTATATTATTAGTTTTTTTACAAAAAATTAAAGCGAATATAGACAAATTACATTTATTAACTGATGCAAATAACAGAAAGAATATTTATATTCAGTCCTTTGATATTCTTGAAGGATTTAAATCCTAAGCAACTTTGTAGACATTTAGTCACTGGATTGCAAAACATTAATCTAATCTGGATGTCCAATATTGCGAAAGCCTCAGACTCGTACCAGCGGTCCCTGAAGGCATTCAGTTGAAAATTTTCATTTGAAACTGTCTCCGGAATTATATTTCGACTGTCTCTGAGAAATAACGATTCATGTGATAAGTTAATATGTACGTATATGGGAATTTATTATCGTATTATTGTTTTGATTTATTTAAATAAATTATAAATAAGAAGTAAATTTTGTAAGTTTTTGTTTTTTTCTTTGTTAGTTTGTGATTTATATATTTTTCAGCAATAAGAAGATGTTAAATTACAGTGAGCGAAGTGAACATGTTTATTATAAACTCTATAATATTTACAACAGTTATTTTATGTTATGTGTCATATTTTTTCTTGAATTTTTTTAGGTTCTCTAATTGTACGATAATTTTGTTGCAATAAAAATTTCTTTGAATAACATTTACTCTTACTTCTTTTTATATATATTTACAACATTGTTCTTTTTTTTAGCTTTATACCCCGCATATAGCACGGTAGACAGAGGTCCTGTGTTAAGACACTGCATTCCACATTTTCCACAGAATTCTCGAGGCATTATGTGTTGAGTGGCGGAACTCAACGCTGCACTTTGCCTTGTTATCAGATCTATATAAATTATATATCTAATTAACATTATACGAAAACTAACCATACATTAGCTATTTCCATATAACTAGTCAATCCACTGACGCGTACCAAATTAAATTATTTCAATTCCAACCTCATTGTATCCGGATTTAGGTAACTACATATTAAAATTAGTCGTGGGACCTTTTTAATGAAGCGTGAAACATTTCAATTTGGCATATATATTGTCAAATCGACCGTAGTCCAGGGAAGGTCGATGAGGCACTATTATTGGTAAATTTCGCATATTAACCAACTATCCATAGTTTTGGTAGTCCTGAGGGAGGTATTACGTATAATACTCGGTTATAATGATACAAAGCACCTGAATTTCCATCGTTAAGTAGGTAATTTTGGAGCAAACGAACCCTTTTTGCTTGTATTATTTTCATTTCAGTAGTTTTCGTTCCAAACTCTTCTAATAATTATGTAGGTATATTGTATCTATATGTGTATGCGTAGTTAAGGATTGTTTACTGGTGTTGCTTTAAAAGGGTTTTTTTTTATTCAATTTTACTTTAAAATTGTTATATGAATCGATGAACAAGGATATAAAATGATGTTAAAGATTTTATATTTTAACACCAATTTAATCCTTGTTCATTCATCACTTTATGGATGTTCTTATAAATGTTTTATATATCAATATTAATTGGCCTTTATTTATCTTAATTGACCTTTATTATTAAAGGTTTTTTTATATTATGAAGGTAATGAAAATTTTGATCTAGGTCATAAATTTGGTAAGGTGAAATAAGAAATGAAAAAAATGCTAAAATCTTGGAGCAGTAACAATTTTGCTCATTTCCAATCATAGTAAATTATTTGTTTAATTCTCAATAGAAAAATATCGATTCGTGATTCTAGTAAGAATACTCTTAATGAATATATAAAATCTACAATGGAATTATTTTCAAACATTTTTATTTTACTGTATAAATATAGTCTTATAAGGTAAAACTACCAAGTTAAGCACGTGAAAATTTTAAACAATAAATTACTATTCTGACCTGTCCCGGTTTTAACTACTATGTATACCATATATTCTGTCTCTATCTGTTCAGTTGTTTAATTATGACGTTTATCCTGTATAATATACACTGCTTTTATCTCATAATCTCATCAAAATCAAACTCCCTTTATCTCATAATCTCATCAAAATCCAATCGCAAGTCGCATTCTCAAAAACGTAATGTCACATTTATATAAATATTATTAATTGTATTCTTCGTTGGCAAATCTTAGAAACTGAGCTGTGAGTGGAGAACGTAGTGTTTCAATTCTAGATTTCCACTGCTTACCGAGGTATGTGCGGGATACAGCGTGAAGCTAAAAATATATATATCTAATAATTACTTTATTTCAGCATCTACTTCGATCCTAGATTCAAATTGAACCTACATCTTTTCAATCCTGAAATTAAATATTGCTAATTTTGTTTATTTTCATATACTCAATGATGATAATCATGACAAAGTAACGCTCGCTCAGTTATTATTTATTCGCGAATTCCGAAACAAATGGGATGCATATTGTCGCGATTGGCGGGAATTTGTCGCTGATATTTATGACCAATAATGTCATGGAGCCACTAAACTGTAGGAGAATGTAGGTGACTATGGCTTAGTACTGGCTATAAAAGTTGTAATGTCTAATAGAATATATTCATTAAGCCAGTCGTGGCGCAGGGTATAAGCGTGTGACTGTAAATGTGATAGGTTGTAGGTTTGATTCCTGTACGAGGAAATCAATTATTTAATATTTTGATTGCACCGCGCTGGTGTCGAGGGAAAACGCGGCGTTGAGTACCGCCGTTCAGCACACAATATCCGAAATCTCGGCGACAAGACTCTGCCTACCCTAATACTTGCGAGATACAAAGTGAAGCTGCAAAAAAAAATCATCACTATATTACAGTAACTTAGTACTTACTATGTAAATATTTTTAGGCATATAAACTTTTTTTAAGGAGGTTTCACTATCTAGAATAATAATTTATGTAAGTGAGTAATAATCTGAGGCTAGTCGTGGCGCAGCGGCACGAAGTGTGACTGTAAAACCGACTGGTTGTGGGTACGGTCCCCACTCGAGGAGATGAAATATTTATTTAAATTTATATTTCCATTTCTTCGCTCTGGTGTCGAGGTTAAGAGCGGCGTTGAGTTCTGCCACTCAACACGCAATGCCTCCAGAATTCGGCCGTAAGTGGGGAACGCAGTGTCTTAACACTAGGTTCCCTCTGCCTACCCTGCTGTGTGTGGGATACAGCGTGAAGCTGATTTATTTTATTTTATAGTACCTTTTCATATTTGAACTTATATCTCAGTTTCGCGAATCTACGTTTCGTACAAAAACACTCAATGCTACGTACAAATTTATGCGTGGGTAATTAAACGTATCATGTTAATTGCAGCCAGTACTGATCTATATACATCGTAAATAGTCTCGCGTCCATTTTGAAATTGTCGTAATTTATAAGTACCTATAACATGATGAACAAATTATGTTTAGTTACACTAGTAATTACACTATTTTTTTGCAAATATTATATTATTATAGTGTAGTATTTCAAATATTGTAGTTTTTTTCAATTGCACCAATGTATTGTGTGAGAAATGTGCATTTTCGATCTGTAAACACTACGTTTTCCATATTTTTGAAATTAGGTACGCATCCAAATATAATGTCCAGGTAACATTACCTGGATAGCATATTTAAACTATTCGGCACAGATACACATTTTTATTGTTTTATTATAGTACGAAAGATAGGCATACATATATGTGAGTATACATATAGCGTCGTAGCGCATAGCGTCCGATTGTAAATGAGACGATTGTGGGTTTGATTTGATTTTTGGTCGTGAGAATGAATTATCTTTATTTTTTCGTTCCGGCAGCAAGACAAAGGGCTACTTTGGATTCTGCCAATCAACACTCAAATGTCTAGAAAATTTAGACGGAAAATGGAGGACAGGGTCTAGCAATAGTTTCCTTTGCATACCCGACTGCATCCTGCACACAGCTTTAAAATAAAGAAGGATTTTATTAATCCAGTATTTCTTGGCCTTCACAAAATTTGATTTAGCAAAAAAAAACTTTTTATAGTTATCTATACTAATATTATAAAGAGGTAAGATTTGTATTTTTGTATGTATGTATGTATGTTTGTATTGTTTTCACACGACAACTATCGGACCAATTTAAAAAATTCTTTCGCTATTTAGAAAGCTGCATTTTCACCGTCCCACATAGGCTATATTACATTTTCAAAAAAAATAGGGATCCCTAAGAAAAATGCAATAATGTAACCCAAGGTGTGAAGAAATTGATCTAAAAAAATTTATCATCGCATGCGCTGCGAAAACTATTGATGATAGAACAAAATAATGTTCTACAGTATTATAGAACACATCAATATCTATAAAAAAGTCCGTGATACCATATGTCCAACTACTATAGTTATGACAATATAACTACATTTTTATATTTTTTAAGTTGATGAAAGTGCCGGCAATAATCAAACTATTTTATTCATATCTCTGCATTAATCCTTATTCTATTAAATGATATTTTATTAAAGATAATTTCAATATGTGTAAAGTACTTTTTACATTAACAAAATCGGACGATCCATTCAAAATATATAACGAATTTAAAAATATCACTCTAAAGAAAATCATGAAATAATAAAAAATGCGGAGTGTAGCCTCGCGCACCATAGCGAGTAAGTAACTCTGCAGAGTGGGGGGGGAAGTTGCATCGATATCACTAACATTATGAAGACAACCGATTAGGTGTTTTATTTCTTTATTTGAATTGAATAGGCCCTGAAACTTCGGGGCCGATTTGGAAAATTCTTTTACAATTAGGCGATTAACGTATAAAAAAATACCAAAAAACTCTTAATCTCGCGTACGCTGTGGAAGTTATTGACAATAGAGCAAAGTAATTTACTAAAATTTTATAGAAGACATCAATATCTACAAAAGTTTACGATACCATGTGTAACTGTTACAGTTATGCCACTAATTTTCAAAGGAAAATGTGCAAGAACAGAGCCGCCAGCTCCCAACTCTCCCAACTCTCCGAACTCTCCGAACTCTCCGAACTCTCCCAACTCTCCCAACCCTCCGAACTCTTCCAACTCTCCCAGCTCTCCCAACTCTCCCAACGCTCCCGACTCTCACAGCTCTCCCAACTCTCCCAACTCTCCCAACTCTCCCAATTCTCCCAACTCAGCCAACTCTCCCAACTCTCCGAACTCTCCGAACTCTCCCAACTCTCCTAACTCGCCCAACTCTCCCATCTCTCCGAACTCTTCGAACTCTCCAAACTCTCTGAACTCTTCCAACTCTCCGAACTCTCCCAACTCTCACAACTCTCCGCACTCTCCCACCTCTCCGAACTCTCCCAACTCTCCCAACTCTCCCAACTCTTGGACATGTCTTGTGGCAACACTAGAATAGTAACGTCTAAAAAAACTTCTCCCGTAGAATTAATTGAAATTTTATTATTTTTAATTATAAAATTTGGTGTAATTTCTTAAAAAGTGTCTGGTATAGACGTTTGTACTGTTTATATCATATTCAGTACATTAAAATTTGTGACTTTAAAGTGTTTGTGCTGTGTTTTGTTCGTCAGCTGTCATCGCGCAGGTAACGAACTACATTTCAAATTTTAATACGATACTTCCTTGCTTGTTGCA
>DWQW01007570.1:0-14842 GCA_018249695.1 Heliconius erato demophoon | reverse complement strand
ACGCAATGCCTCCAGAATTCGGCAGAAAGTGGGGAACGGAGTGTCTTAACACTAGGTTCCCTCTGCCTACCCTGCTGTGTGCGGGATACAGCGTGAAGCTAATTTAATTTAATTTAATTTTTTTTTTTAATATTTTATATTGGTTTTATACTTTGCTTATACTACAGCAACATATGTGATACAAATGAATATTTCGTATTATATAATCCTGTGCCGTTTCGTTGCGGCCAGCGAGGCGTGTCGTGTATAGATTACTGTTAGCACGCGACTTCCTACGTCGACTCGCAAATTAATTTATTGCTCTGTGACGTGTTAAGATACTGTCGTTAGGATATTGCTTCGATAGAAATGCTATACGTATATTGAGATTAGTTTTATTATGTTATACTAAGTACCTATATATAGGTGTACATGGGCGTATATGGAGATATTTTCTGGGGGAACCTTGATTTTAGGTTTGCACAGATATGTTCTTGTAAATGTTGGTTTTTTGTTTTGTTTTTGGGGCAATTTTTTTGTTATTAAATTTTTTTCTCGTGGATACTAGACTATTCTTAAGTGAGCGTGCAATGCATTAAAAAAAACGAAAGCAGTATTTGTAGTTATATAATAATTTATAATTTTGTTAGTTACTTTTATATATTACCTAGCTGTTAATTTCACATTTATATTTCGTATATCACTTGGATGAATTCTTTGTAAACTGTATTTAGATCTTAATATTATATAAAAAGCTTTGAGAGTGTACATGAAAATTGTAAAACTTCGTCATGCGTGTATATTTCCGTTCTGCCAGTTTCCGTTACAATTATATTATTTATGAAACCGTCGTGGCGCAGCGGCACAGCATCTGACGGGATGTGTATTATTTTACCATTTTGGTAACAATACAACGCGTGGCGTTGAGTTTCACCTCTAAACACGCAATCTCTCAAAAATTGTGTTGTGTATGGGGAAATGGTTTAAAAACCCCGCTGTATCTCTTATATTACATGATAGATTCCTACTAAAGTGTGACTATAAAAAATATATTAAATTAAACATTTTTTTTCACCAGAATGGAAAGTTTGGATAAATACTCAAAATATGATAAATTCAACTTAACTTAAATAAATATTTATTCATACATACATAAGTCTACCACTCTCATTGCTAGTAGGAGGAAATTCGTAGCGTTTAGTTTTGCAGAACAGGACAGAACAAGAACAGAAGAAATCATATAGGTTTTCACTAGGATATATTCCAAACTTATAAAATTACGTTAAAATAAAAATAAAGCTTTCTATTATACTAACTTATATATATATATATGCTAACAAAATTTACTATATATTCACGATAAAATTTAAATAAACATAATATTACACTCTCCACCTCAAACCGTATGCTGCCACAAGATTGTGAAGACGCTTGAAATTTATAAACTTATAAAATTTTCTTACGCTACGTCAAAATTACCTCTTTTCAATACCGCACTTTCCATTCAAGTCACGCCCGTGTGTTTAGACGGCGTGCAAGATTGAAATCTCAGAACGGTCGGTAGTTAAATATTACCCCCACACATGGGACAGCTGTAAAGTGGTCTAAGACGAAAAGTTATATTTCTTGTAAGTGTATTGTAAGACCGTCGTGGCGCAGCGGCACAGCGTTTGACTGTAAACGCAACGGTTGTGGGTTCTATTCCAGGTTAGCGCGGCATTTAGTTCTGTCACTCCAACACACAAGACAAGAAAAATTGGGCGGAAAGCTGGGAATAGAACGTCTTAACACTAGGTTCTCAATATACGATGTACCGTGAAGTAATGTTTGAACTAAATTACATATTTCAATTTCATAAATATAAGTTAGAGGTCTTTTGCTATTAAAGCGAGATATTACGTTGCTCTAAACTCAACGGCGAATACAGCTAGAATAAACATTATGCTTGAAAATAGAAAACAAAATAGCTAGTCAATTTTTGCGTTCATGTTGTAGTATCTAAGCTGTCTAGGAATTTTGAATTTTAGAAATGAAATGCTTTTCAAAAGGGAATATTAACTTTTTAGGAGTTTTTCGGATTGGATAGTTATTTATGAAACGAAAATTATTTTTCTAAAGAAAAATGTTTTGTTAAATATTCTAAGACATTTTCCACTACGTATTCTTAATGATCTCAAAAATAGAGATCGAACCTCGCGCTACGACGATCTCTATCAGTGCTTACTTATGTTTATATTTCATATATTTTTTTTTCAGCTTCATTCTATATGAAAGCAAAATCGATAACTTAGAATTTAAGACACTCCGACCCCCACGTTGTGCTCAATTTTTGAGACATTTCGTGTAAGTTGGCGTGGCTGGAATCAACGATGCTCTTTGTCTTCTTAATTTTGTATGCTTATATAGTATAATATATTTTAGAGAAAGATATGCTTAGCATTTATAATTAAAATCTTAAATTATAAACACAGCCATATTTGGTTCCAGATAATTAATTAATTATTATAATTATATCCAAATAAGGCTACATTATTCGAGTCACGCGCGGCTGTTTGCTTGCGTGTATGTAACTTCTATCTATTTCGAGATACACTTCTTTACTCATTTTCTGCTAAATATATTCTAAAGACTCGTGCCTTAGTACCTATTTACTCTATGAATTACTGAATGATATTATGATAATGATGATTTTACTCTATAGTAAATAATAATATGTTCGTAAAATGTTTTTAAATTCTAATGATTGTGTAGACCTAATTTTAATATTGAGTGACGGCACCTGAAGCTGGCTTTAATAGAAGTGTCTTAATAGAACAAAAAAAAATATTTTTCCCAATCTACGGATTGAATCCATTACTATTGTGTGTATATACTGCCACCGTTCTGTGTGTTGTAAAACACATGTAAATATAAAAGTTTATTACACAAATATAAGTTTAGTTATATTATACTAATACTATAGTCGTTTTATTTGCTACCTGTAAATTAAGTCACACCTAAAGAATTTTGACATAGATAGACCATAAAGTAAGATTTTCTTCCTTTGAAATTGTAAATATTACTGAGTAAATTTGATCGAAATTTTTAACTGCGATAACGAGAATATGCAACATGTCAGTTATATTTACCAAACCGTTACAAAGTTAGAGCTGACTGTGTTACACATGACCTTATTTGACATTTTAAGTGCAATAAAGCTTAGTGACGCCACTCTATTCTTTCTTAACTTGCTTATCTTGAACACAGGAACATAATGTGCTGAATGGTGGAACACCACGCCGTGTTTTGTCGAAGCGTACAGAAGAAATTGGGTGTAATTTTCAAAATAAATTGTTGTCAAAATAAATAGCTACTAAATCCAAAACCATTGTGGATATAGAAAGATACTTGCCAACAGCACAATGACGGTGACTTTTTATTAAAACTTTAATAATTAGTCCAATTTCAGACGTATACTTCACACAGGCCTTAACTCGAAGTTTCAAACAACTGTACCCACGTTGTACGATGAATGAGACGAGATGAATCACAGAGATCGCGAAATTCATTTGGCATTGAAATTTTTGAGGCGCTACGTTCTAAATTCGTTTTGAAATGTGTTCCACTAAAGGGAATTAATGAACAGTTTCTGCTTTTTTGTGTGGAAATATGCGCTTTTGAAATAATAGTGACGATTAATTATTGTCTGTCTTTGGTGCAGTTTGTATTTTTTTAATATCGTCGTGTTATTTTTTTTTGTTTCACGCTTTATCCCGCATATGTCAGGTCTTTTTTATTAAATTCATTTTGTTCTTCTTTCAATATGGGCTTTCTTAAACTTTTTCATAATCTCATGTACATATAAAATCACTATGTAATTCAAACCCCCCAAAAATGTCATTACCAAAATAGGTTTACATTAATAGATATTGTTTTATATATAAATTTAGCTAATTTGGGCTGTACAAATTAAATTTACGCTACCCTGTTTATGCCCGCCTACGTTCGTTAATTGTTTGCTACAACCTTATTCTCGAATTAATACAGTTAAATTCATAATTCGGGTGAGTTTTCATTGTTTTTTTATTAAGTGAATATAAATATGAAATCAATTTCACATTGTATCCCGCACATAACAGAGCAGGCAGAGGGAACGTAGTGTTAAGACATTCCGTTCTCCCGATTCTTTTCGCCGAATTTTTGAAAGCATTGCGTGTTGAGTGGCTGAACTCAGCGCTGGGCTTTTGTCTTGGTGTCAGAGCGAACAAATGAAAATAATTAAATAAAATTGAATCAGCTTCACGCTGTATCCCGCACACAGCAGTTACCCAATTTCTGCCAAGTTCTGAAGGCATTGCGTGTTGAGTGGTGGAAATCAACGACATGCTTTGCCTCGACACCAGAGCGAAGAAATGAAAATATAAATGTAATAGGTTCATTTTCTCGAGCGGGGATCGAACCCAGAACCGGTCGATTTTACAGTCACATTTTGTGCGCCACAACTGGCCCCAAAATAAATTATTCAATAATTTATTAACCATGATTTATTTTCTCGAGTGGGGATGGAACCCGCAACCGCCACGTGACAGTCACATCGTTGTGCTTCTGCACCATGACGGCCCCTTTATTAAATGAAATTGTTTTTTTTTCGTACTTGTCCTGTCGATTGTAAATGTTGATATCAAACAGTTATGACACGAAATTTACATGAGTAAAAAACCACCCGCTGTTAATATTCTGATTTATGAGCTATTACGGACGGTTATTACGGTAAAGTTTCATCTAAATCGGTTCAGTAGTTTAAGCGCGAAAGTGAGTGAGTCAGTTAAAAATAGTCCTGTTTAATTTAGTTTTCGTTTTTGTTTGTTGTGTTTTTATTTAATTTAATTTAATTTTATAGTGTATTTTGGAAAATAGTCATCATCGATACTTTGAAGTCTTAGTTAATTGATAAGTATAAAACCAAAAAAATCATACGAATTAATTATGTGCTGCAAACGTTATAGATACATAGACCCTCTACATTACGCAAAAAAAGAACTGTAAACAAGCACAAGCAAAGCCAAAAGAATAAGTTAGTCTATGTTCCCTCGTTCACTACTAAAACACAATCGAGACTTAATAGAAGTGTCATCGACATGTGTCATTGCTGTAATTTCATTTGACAAGGGTAGGATGGCACTTGGATTGTGTTTCTATGTGTTTTAGAAAAAAAAAATATTTTCTGTTTGTGTTGCTTATCTGTGATCTCTTATGTATAGCAATCTGGTTATTATATCTGTTGTTAAAGTTCGACAAAACTTCTATAAATGTCACTTGACGCCAATTTCATTACCGTTTCTATATTCAAGATACAGTGTGAAGTTGCGGAGCTGATGCTGCTATTGGCGTAACTCAACGCTGCGTTTGACAAATATTAAATAAATCCATACGTAATTATAACGTCTATTTTTATAAATTTTCGAAAACTACCTGGAATAAAGAAAGCATATAACATTTCTAACTCGGTTCTCGGTGACTAAATAATAAAAAATGCATCTTAAGATCCTTTTAAATCAAATCTTTTGCAACTATCCGTGCAGTCCTCATGATTTTTACATGACCTTCCTTCACTAACATCGTTCCTGTCTAATCGAGATCACTTAGGTCTCACTAAATATTCTCTTTTCATAAAAGAAGATACAACATTACAGGCCCTTAAACTTGAGATCGAGGTAAATTATTTATTTACCCAGCAATTTCGCGCGAACGTCTTCTATGGAGCGAGACGCTTGTTTATTCATAAAGTACTAATTAGTGGCGGGGTTAAGATTAAAAGAATTATACTAGCTTTTGCCAAAGGTTTTGTCTGATTAGGTATTATTAAACCGTAGCGTTTGACGCATCGTTCTCTCTGACTACCCCGCTAGGGGCCATACAGCGTGAGGCTAAGTTAAGGTATAATTTAGTTAGTATAGTGTACAGCCATATCCCACATATAGAAGGAAACATAGCGTTCCCCACGCACCGCCCAATTTAAGAGATATTGCGTGTCGAGTGGCGGAAGTCAACATCATGTTTTGTCCCCTGCACCACTACGCCACGGCGGTCACTATTTTAATATTCATAAAAAAAAAATCAAATCAGCTTCACGCTGTATCCCGCACACAGCAGGGTAGGCAGAGGGAACCTAGTGTTAAGACACTTCGTTCCCCACTTTCTGCCGAATTCTGGAGGCATTGCGTGTTGAGTAGTAGTTGAGTTTAATATTCATGTACAAGTAATTTCTTTACTAAACAGATAAGGATGATATGTCATGAGATGAGATGTAAGCTATCGTGGCGCAGAAGCATAGCGTCTGACTGTTAACGATGCTTGTGGGTACAAATTGTACTCGAAGATATTTACAAAAATTTTTTTAGCAGGCTTTTTCATAGCAGGGTAAGTAAATGAAATCTGGGAACCTAGTATAAAAAGACACTTCGTTGCTATTAATGCGCCCCCGTTCACCACTTTCCGCCGAATTATGCAGCTGGTGGCGGAACTCAAAGCCGCGCTTTACCTCGCTATAGCGAGGAAATGACAATATTAAATATAGCTAATTTACTCGAATTATTTTAACACGCAATATTTCGAAAATTGGGCAGAGCAGAACATTAATTACATTCTCTCAGCCTACCATGTTATATTCAGAACACAACGTGAATTTAGTCCTAAAAAAAACTACTTTTTATGTAGTTTTTTTTAGAACTAAACAACATGCAAATTTTTGTTAGAACTATGCTATTTTACCCTAGACCTCCACGATAGTCGCTATATGGCAAGACTTTGCTTATAAAATTTGATGTTCGCATTCAATGAATGGATATTTTCCCCTCTGCTGCCTCCCAAAGCCGTTTTAAATATTTATAAATGGCAATAACGCGATTCCGTTCCGGCGTTATTGTGTAATTGAGTTATAAACCGACATACGCCCCGTTTCAAATAATTGATATGAATACGATTGTTCCATTGTAAAAATCAAAGTTGTTTTTTTTTTTACTTTTAATGCTACGTTAGATTTTATCAATTAAAGCATTTGTCAATTAAAGTAGGTATATATTTTGTAGATTGCTAAAATATAATCAGGATAAAATAGTAAAGCGTTATAAACCTATTTTCTCATTCATTAAAAGAATCACTGTAAACATTTAAGTGTGTATATGCCATGCCTTAGCAGGTCATTGAAAATAAATTATTTCACCAAGTGGAAATCGAATCCACTATCATCGCTTTTACAGTGAATCACTGACCACTTAGCACCGATGGCTTCTTATGTGTTATTCTTTTTGCTTTACTCTGTATTCCTCACATAGCTGAGTAGGTTAGATTTTCAGATCCTCTGGAACCTGAAAATCTAATGTTAAGAAACTCCATACCCATTAATACACTTACGTTCCCTACTTTCCACTGAACTCTGGCACAGGCACTGCGTGGTGAGTTTCGAAACTCTATGCTGTGCTTTACCTGGTTACCAATGGGCAGAAGTTAATATATTAAAAATTTAATTTCCTCGAGTCTCGAAGAATCGAACCTCAAGTTAATAATTATTGCTTAACCCTTTACTAGTCAAAGAATATATTTCATCATAAAACTATTATATAAAGTACGTTAGTTTAGTAGTAAGTTTTTAAAATTTCTCCTTATTTCGTACATTTTTGTAATAAATGAATTATTTTTGTTTCAGGTACGTACCCATTTCATCTTATGTTGAAGAGGCTTTCCATGTTACATGTCACATTTGTAAAATATCTTAATACATCTACGAATGGATCCCTTTAGTAAGCATATTTTTTGTTTTTTTTTATTCGTAAAGGTGATAAATTACGTGTCTAGAGTGAAACATTGTATGTATTTGTTTCCGGTTGTCGTACATTCGATTAAGCTGTAAGCAAAACTGTATATCTTGATTTACCATATCAAAAAAATATGTTATGCAATAACTAAATAATATTTATCTTTATACATTGTATGTGAAGTACCTAAATAGTAAATTAAATATATATATATTGATTAATAAAAAAATTTAGAATTATATTTAGCTGACCTTTTCTTAGCTTCACGCCTATAGCAGGGAAGGTAGATGGAGCCTATTACTAGCACTCCATTCCTCACTTTCCATTTAATTTTCGAGATATTCCTTATTTAGTGGCGGAATTTTACGCCGCGCTTGTTTTACCAGAGAGAGGTAATAAAAATAATTTATCCCCCCAAATGGGAATCGACCCACGAATCATCGCGACTACAGTGCGATGCTGTACCGCTGCAGCATGATCTCAACAAGCTACAAATCACTTTTTTTATGTGTATATTTTATACAGACCATATGCTCCTAGAAGTCAAATAAGAAAAGAGAAATACTAATAATATGCATATGAGTATTATATAGAGACATTAAATGCGGTCAAAGCAAAACTAAGCTTCACTAAGTCATAAAAGTTACGATGGAATACCGTCTTTGTAGTTTACGAGGCTTTCACATTTAAATGAAATTAGGGTTGCCTACTCGCTCCACTGCAATAAACTAGTGAAATTATGTGTTTTAATTTTGAGTATTTCCAAAGTAAAATATTTTGTTCTAGCTCTTGTTGTATCCCCATATATCAGTATAACTGACTAACGCCCAATATTAATAATCTATCTCCGACGTCAATCTTCGATTGTTTCATATATCTATTCAATCTCTAGTTTGGATAAACATATAGAACAATCGAAGATTGACGTCGGAGATAGATTATTAATATTGGGCGTAAGCTAACTTTAGTTGTGCATTGCTAATCTTATGCCAAAAAGTGCTTCAAGCAATAAATGAAAATAGTTTTCTCCGTATATTTTCTACAAAATAATCTTTATTCATAGTATGTACATTGTACGTATTACGCTATGGCAGCCCTCCTCCGTGATATATTTCCCATTCGGGTTTTAAATCTTTAAACTTGGACAAGTTGGAGCGCAGTTGTAACTACTTTGTAACCGCCGCCGCCGGAACATCTTATAGTGGCTCGAATTATTGGGATACTTCCGCGTCATGAGGAATTTATTATCTGTTTCGCATATGCATGCGTAATGTATGTATGTACATATATGCCATTGTGGCCCACTGTAAACGCGACGGTTGTGGGTTCGATTACCACTCCGGTTATTCAGTTATTTAATATTAAAAATGAAATTTGATGCTGTAAACGAGATATATACAGTGGTGTAGACCAATGGACTACGCAATAATTAAAATAATAAAACAGAATATAGAGATTGACTGCTCCCTTTTTCATAAAAAAAATCTTCAATAGTAATTCCATTAGGAAATATATAAATTCAATAATAAATGTTATCAAGATTATGTGTACCGTTGCTTTCGTGGAAATCATGCAAAAATGGATGATTTCTTAGAAATATTCGACTATGACCAATCAAAAAGGTCCAGCCATTCGTGACATGTATAATGCTTTTATGTGACCCACGTCGAGCGGTTGAAAAGATATTATTGTTACTCATTTCTTAGGAGTATGTTATTAGATTGGGTTGTAGGTTTAATTGTTGATATGAATGTACTTATTTTGTTATTATAATAAAAATATAAATCCTCGCTGTCTGTACATGGAAGATATATGAGAAAATCTATTATTGGCGGCATTTATTGATGTAATAGAACCCAAAACAACATTTTTTATGAATGTTATCTGTTTTGTCTGGTTGTTTACGCTAAACACAAAAACGGCTGAATCGAATATAATTAAATGTACATTTCACTGTTTTATTTTGGCAAACTTCCCTTAATATTGAGTGGTTTTTATTTTATCGGTTATCTGCAGTTGATGGTTAAGAAAATACAATTCTCGTATAAACTAATTTTAATTATTATAAAAATACAAATGAATACTGATCTAACTTATATAGACTATTGTTTTCTATATTAGAAAATAATCTGTCAACTCCAACTTAAACCGAAATGACTCAAATTCAACTTAACCTACGGCTTAATTATTCAGTGCTAAAATAATAAGTGTGGAAAGATTCCTTTCCCACCGGCGCCGTTCGCCCGATCTCTCTTTGTCATCATCTATCGGTCTATCAGACGGATACATAATAATAGAAAATAATTTTCCGTCTGTGATACAAGTTTTCTATATAACAAGTTTTATAAATAACTTAGTAATGTCAATATAAAGAATTACATGGGACAATATTGCTACAAAATATGTGCTTATTGAATTGGATTGGAACTTTAGCTGTCAATGTATGAATATTGCCTTTAAAATGATAATAATTCAAATGAGAAAATAAATAATTGTGTAGTACAAGCGAGCAAAGCCGCGAACGGGTTGCTAGTATGGTATTTATTTTACATATGTATTAGGAGTTTACTACAAAATGTGATAACAAAAACTGACCGGCCCTAAGATTCTATGGCAATTTCTTTTCAATTGCAAAATTTTGAATAAGTTCAATTACCTTCTTAATTTTCAGACGATACATACCCAAGTGAGTATTTTTAAATCTATTTTATATATGGACCCGCTCCTCTGGTCAATATTGTAAGCTATACGGTTTCTACTCGAGTCTCAAGTTGTTAGTAAATAATGTATTTGTTTTAAATATACATTTGGTATAAGATAAAGTTTCATCTCTCCCTCTTTATTAGATCTACCACTTCCTAGTTGAGTATCCGCGGCGGCGCTCACAAACTAAACAGCGTTTTAGTATTCAACGAGCAGTCAGTAGACGAGTAATTCATGTTAAATTAAAATGAACTGTATATGGGTATAGTTATTTTGTATGTTTTCTATTAATTTTAGTTTGAAGCTTGTGTAGTTTAATGAAAATAGTGTATAATCACTCCGTTTTTCGCCTGTGGTATATTATACATATGTCGAGATAGTGTATTGATTAGAACAGGGGTTCCCAACCTTTTCTTGATCAAGGACCACTTTCATGTCATTCTTGGTAGCACGGACCACTATGCATGTAGGTATAATAAAAATTAACTGTGATAATAAACAGAAATTTCGCCTCACCATCCCTATTAATAAAATTAAAATCGTTCGCGGACCATATTTAGGCTTCTGCGGACCACTGGTGGTCCGCGGACCACTGGTTGGGAACCACTGGATTAGAAGAAAGTAAAGAAATACGTTTCATGGGGACTTTATTTCTTGTGGCATTTACACACAATGTATATTTCAACACGCTTTTATTAGATTAACTTGTAACTGTGTACGAAAATATGAGAAACAAAACAATTTTTCTATCCTGTTATTTAATATTACCTATAACATCACAGTTTTTTTTATTAGAAAGTCAAACTTTATAATGTTATTGCGGACTGGTGTTTACGTGAAAGTATTGTATTCACAGCTTACTGAATTCACTTTCGCGGATTTAAAAACTCTGAAACAAAATCGTTCGATTGAGATTTTTTTCTAACTTTTCCATTCGAATGAACCACGTTGTTACCTTTATCGTAGCGGTCACTACAACTTGTTGAGTCCGATTCGAACGTTATTCACAATGCGTGAAGGAAGGTCACTCTTACAAGTGTGTGAGCGTGACGTGGTTTTAATAGGTTTTTTTTTGGTTTAAAAGTGGTTTTGGTTTCTACAGAGATGGTTTACACTAAAATAATTTTTGGTTTATTTTTACCCCATTACAGAACATGCACTTGATCCGTACCCTTGTAATGAAAATAGGGTTATCTATTTTTATTTTGTTCCTTGTAATGTATATTAGTTGTATTACTATTGATGTATACAATTTATATTTAACATAAAAGTTTTTTCTTACATTTCCAGCTTTATTGTTTTCGTTATAGACGATGAGAATGTAATGCTCTTAGTTTCTTTTTTTATGGACATTTTTGAGACCATTATAGATATATATTTACAGAAAATCTGTTATATTATTTATGTTTTTTTAATGTTACGAATTGACTTATAGTTGGATCTACTCGGCGTAGAACGCTGACATTTCGTTGGGTAGTGACTCCTACACTCCAGCACTAAGAGATGATTTTCCTGAAATTTCTACGAGAGTGGGAAAAAACAAAACGTTTTATAGTACACTCGAACAAAATTGCGGGTCATTTATATGAAAAAAGAAAATAATTCTATTTTTCTCTAAGAGCAAACGTTAGTATTTCTTCACTGAATTAGATTATGTCGATAATTTTAACTTCCACACGTTAAATCTAAAAAAATCCAATTAAAGAATTTAAAATGAATAAGATTGAGTTGTCGCTAAAAGCTGATTTTATCTCGACGGGGCTAATACAATGGCTGACCCCCTAATAGATTGTATCGCGTTAATGTAAGGCACTTTACGGGCGTCCGGGGGATGTCCTGATTCAATACTTTGAACGGTTGCCTTGTCTGTCCAAAGTTTACTGCGTGTTGGTTTGGTTGCTCTTTTTTTTGTTTTTTTTTTTTGGTTAGATTCACGCTGCATCGTACACATAGCAAGGTAGACAAAGGGAACCTACGTTTAAGGCACTCCATTCCCGATTGACACTTTCATTCTTTACTTTTCGCAGAATTCTGGAAGCAATGCAAGTGGTGGAATTGAACACCGTGCTTTTTTTAAATATTAAATATATTTTCCCCCCGAATGGAATCAAACCCACAACCATTACGACGGTCTGAAACGTACAAAATGCATTTTAAATATTGTTGTTAAAACTCATATATGTATATGTATATTCATAGAACAAAATCCAATCAAAATTGTTATTTGCAAAATTTAATAAGGCATTTAAAATTTCAAATTTCCTACACTGCGGTTGTGAATGTTCAGAAATTAGGCTTTTCATGGCGAGCTTATAAAAGCTTCGCCCAATTTGCATTTATGATTTTCGATTGAAACCGTTATTGTGGTTGCCGCTCTGTGGGGCAGGTTATTAAATTTTTACATTCTTCCGTTTTAATTTGTTACTTTTTTTTATTACGAAACTGTTAAGGTGCCTTGGAGTTAGTCCTTTTAAGTAAATATACATATATTTTAAAGATTATTTTCTTTGTAATTTCTGTGGCGGTTGTGGTCCAGCGGTACAGTGTCTGACTGTGAAAACGGCGGTTTTTGTTCAATTTCCACTTGGGATATGAATTATTTTATTTTTCTCGGAGATCATAACACGAGGTTCCTTGTGTATGCTCTACCATATGCGGGATACAGCGTGAGGCTAAAACAAAAAATAACTTACTACGAAAGTGATAAATAACAACGCATAAATTCGAAAAAATGCAGTAGCTGTTAGTTTATATTTCACTGCTAGTGAATATTAATTTTCTAATTTTAAATGTAATTTTCCTTGTTTGATTCGTATAGAATAAAATACGGTTATCATTTTTACAAAAAGACATTACGCTAGATAGTAAAATATATTTATCTTTGTAAAGAAGTATTATGTAAAATGTAGGCCAAAGTTAAAGAAATATGACTATAATTTACATATTAATCTTTCAAACATATGGTCTTTGGAGCTATTTAAATTTCATTGCTTAACAGTGTAACTTTATATTGTACAAATACTTGCGATGGTCATGAGTTCGAGCCCCATTGAGAGAATAAATTATTTTTATCTCTCCACTCTGGCAAGATTGCATGAAGATAATCTTTATTTAAAACATTTCTGTTTCTGTTCTGTTTAGACAAGGAACTCTCCATCCGTCTATCTCCGTGAATTATAGTTAGTTAAACTGAAATTTTAAAAAGATATTGCTTATCATGTGACGAAACTCAGCGCTGAGCGATCTACTACAGGCGTGAAGTGAAAATTATTCAAGCCTTTCATAACACAGAATCGTCGCGCTTACCATCAGATGCTGCCCCACTGCGCCTATGGACATCTGGGAACCTAGTATTACGATACTCCGTTCCCATTAAGGCACTTCCGTTTCCCACTTTTTCGAGGCACTACCGATCTCCCTCGAGTGAGAATCAAAAATAGGTGTAGCAAGTTTGTACTCATGCCCCAGGACTTTATTAAAAAAATTAAAAATATATACTAAAAAGATTTCACGTTAACAGTATAACGAAGAAAGGAGAATTGCCAGTAACGACGGTTATATAAATCAGCGCGAATAAGGGGCAAGTGAAGACAATAACAAAGAAATGTTTACGCCAGCTATTAACAAACTTGACGTTTATAATGCTTTTTCATACTTTAGGGTGGAAATTTAAATAAAATCTGTTGATGTCTTCCGAGATGATGCTCTTTGAATTTTTTTCAATTTATATTAGTTTTTTTGTATTGTTTTTTAGATTTTTAATAAATATTGTAATTTTTGCTAAATATTATAAAGCTTAAGAGGTTGAACGCGCTTATCTCTGAGATAACTGCTGTTTTGTATCGATTTTTTTGCGTTAAACAGTTTATTTATTGAAGAATGCTAACCGTAGGCAAATTATAGTAGAAAATATTCCTATGGGGATTCAAAGCCACCTGAAAGTTAAATTTTGTTTATTTATTAATTTTGTCATTGACATACTTTCTGTAGAAAAACATAATTGCTTAGTTTTTGACTCGAATTTCACTAAACTATTGCGTTCAACGCATCCCAACCAGTTGAGGCCACTAAAGTTAATAACCATATGTCGTAATAATTCAACTACGAAACGATGAAATTTAATCTCTCCTATAAAACTTCTATATGTTCTTTAAGATTCACGAAGAAACTTCTACAGCAATTTCTGTCGTATAAAGTCAAATTAAATAATGTATGTATGTATGTGGCTTATTACAAGTTGAAAACTGAAGTTGGTCTGTGACTGAAGAAATAATGTCGCCACAACACTTCTTCGAAAGTTCCAGAATATTTGAACTTGGATACTATAACAGAATATATGGATATGAGCACAAAATGTGCTTTGCTTA
>DWQW01007569.1:0-14844 GCA_018249695.1 Heliconius erato demophoon | reverse complement strand
TCGACACCAGAGCGAAGAAATGGAAATATAAATTTAAGTAAATATTTCATCTCCTCGAGTGGGGATCGAACCCACAACCAGTCGGTTTTACAGTCACACCTCGTGCCGCTGCGCCATGACTGGCCTCATAAAAAAATAACATAATGTAAAAATAAATCTACTAAAAAAAATTGGTACACTACTGTTTATATAATATTTAAGAGATTCCTATATCAATTTAGTTATAAATATAGTATTATATTTTATTCGTATAAAATATCGGTCAGTCTACGACCTCAGGTGGTCTCCCCGGTACTGAAGCGACATAGTCGCGTGCCGGCGCCGCGCATTACCATATACAAAGGAAGTGACGTGATTACTTGGGGGCGAGCAGACAGACGTAACCTCCCCTAGGCAATACACAGCCTTTAGTTTGTATAGAAGTTGATATATAACTTGAGACTGTATAGTTAGGTTCTAAGGTTCTAGGTCTAAGTTGTGTATTGATGGTCTGATTATTCGATTAAAACGTTTTTACGTTAGCTTTATATATAAGTTATATTTTTTTTTAGCTTCACGCTGTATGCCGTACAGCAGGTTAAGCAGAGGGAAACCTAGTGTTAAGACACTCGGTTCCTCATTTAATGCCGGATTATGGAGGCATTGTGTGTTGAGTGGCAGAACTCAACGCCACGCTTTGCCTTGAAATAAAATATAAATTTAAATAAATTTCATTTCCTCGAGTGGAAATCGAACCCACAACCAGTCGCGTTTACAGTCACACACTTGTGCGCCACGCCTGGCCTCAATACTGGCATTAAAACTTATTTTGGCGGGGCGGGTTGAAGAATGGAGTGTCTTAACACTAAGTTCCCTCTGCTTACCCTGTTGCTTGCAGGATACAGCGTGAAGCTGTTTTATATTTTATTCTAAATAAGTATTTATACTGTAATATTGCTAATTGTCCTCTTTATATAATACATTTGCTTAACTAAAACTAAATTTTATCATTTCACTTTTAGATTTCCTAATACACTCCGATAATTTATATACTAATTTGACGTCTATTTCTACGTAATATTCACAAAACCACTTTTTTATATAAAATTTTTTCGGTAATACAAAAATCTTGTCCTTGGTTAAATATATTGCAGTGAAAATTGTCGGTTTATATAAATAACTAAGACATTTATAAGCGCGATCGGAAAAACAGATATGCTGAAATATTAGACAGTACCTCAAAGGTCTCACGCTAAGGACATTCCCGAATGGTCATTTTATATCTATAATTGATTTAACAATTAGTCTTATAGGCTTTAAACTACGCTTTAATTTTTTTTCGCATACGATTCATATACTATTTGGGGTATAATGTACGTATATAACGTTAGGTTCGGGTTCAAAATCGCGAAAACAAGTATGTACATTTATTTTTAAACATTTTTAAAGTGTTATTCCACAGTTAGGAAAGAAAAATACTTATTTAGAAAACGTATAAAAATTTGAATTAGACCAGGTCGACCAGGACCTGATCGGATCCAGGAGGCGCAGGTTCGAGTCCCGCTACGTTTAAATTTTTATACGTTTTCTAAACAAGTAAGTACATTTGTGTCTTATTTTTGTAATAATTTTCACAAAAATATATCTTACCACAGTAGTTTTGTTGTTACTTGATGTTTAGGTTTGACAATACAGGGAATTAAATAATATTTTCATTTATTTGCTCTTGTGTCGCGGCAAAACGTCGGCACTCAACACGCATTGCCTCCAGAATTCGGTGGAAAATGAGAAATGGAGTGTCTTAACACTAGGTTTTCTTGGCCTACACTGCTGTGTGCGGGATACAGCGTGAAACTGATTTTGATGTTTACGTATGTAGTGGTCTTCGGAATGTCAATCCTGTTAATAGCGGTATGGCCGCGATGACACATACTCCTAAGTGTTCTAGTAAACAGTGCTAAGGTGTGATCAATAGCCCATCAGCTATTGTCCAATTATAACGATTGAACGATTTTGTTTTTATATACGCGTACTTATAGATAAATGTATTCGAACTGTTTAGTTGAATATGGGCATTTAAAATAGTTTTTTTTTTATATTTTATGATTTATTTATTTACTAGGAAGCCAACATAATATACAGTAAGTTTTATGTTTCGTACACTTTATTGTACACTCTACACCACATTTTAAGGTTAATTTAACATGTAATATGTAGATTTGTTCCAAAATTTACATTGTTCTATGAAAAATAAAGTTAAGTAAAAAAAAATTAAAATAAAAAAATCTGATAAACGCGGCAAAAAAGTATAATATAGAATAAAAACTCAAACACATTACAATCACTGCAGTGCAATTGTTATGTTCTTGACTATTTCATTAAAACTATATGAACAATTCGGCTAGGGTCACTACTAAATAGCTTCACGCTGTATCTCGCATCCAGCAAGATAGGCAAAGGAAACCTAGTGTTAAGACCGTTCTCCGCTTTCCGTTGATTTTTTCAAGGCATAGCGTCTTGGCGGCGGAACTAAACGCCGGGCTTTTGCCTAGGTGCCAGAAAGAAGAAAGGAAAATATTATTTATTATTATTTATTACATTCTCCCGAGTGGGGATCGAATCGATGAGAAGATTCTCTACAATTAAATATGATTAAAACTTTCCAATATCCGTTGTAACGTGTTTCAAGTGTCCAATGTAATGTCTAGACAAATTTACATAAGAATTTCTTTAGCTCTTGTGATTTTGTCACATAGAAATTACAAGCTAAAAGTATTTAAAGAGTGGTAAACGTTAGACTGTCACGTGAAATGCTTTAAACATAAACATTACCAATTTATGTTAGGAATGGAACGATTAGTCGAACGTAAATACTTCGCGTGCCTCCTCTTATTGCATTAGCTTAAGTGTTAGAGTGCTAACTTTCGAAATGGATTACATTTTATTGAAAAAGTAAATTTTTTTTTAGAGATCAGTCGTGGCGCAGCGGCACATAGTGTGACTGTAAAACCGAATGGTTGTGAGTTCGACCCTCAGTGGAGGAGATGATATATTTATTTAATTTATATTTCCATTTCTTCGCTCTGGTGTCGAGGCAAAGCGCGGCGTTGAGTTCTGCCATTCAACACGCAATGCCTCTAGAATTCGGCAGAAAGTGGGGAACGGAGTGACTCAACACTAGATTCCCTCTGCCTACCCTGCTGTGTGTGGGATACAGCGTGATTTATTTACATTTTTTTAGACTTTGTGGTGTCTTAACGATAAAATAGAGGCCCGTCGTGGCGCAGGGGTACAAGCGTGACTGCAAACGCGACCGGTTGTGGGTTTGATTCCCAATTGAGGAAATGAGATTGTTAATATTTTCATTTGGTTCTTCCTGGCTTTGGTGCCAAATTGATATATTTTCGAGTGCTAAATCTTCATTATATAGGGTAACACAAATTATCATACATTTGTTTTAGTCCTACTGTATTAGTTAGACTTAGTACAGAACCAGATTTTACTTCACTATAGAAAAATATTTAAGGGCTAATGTGTATTTCTTTGGCAAATATATCACCAGATCATATTGTGAGCCCATGTTTCTATTTAACCCAATGTGTACATTTATGGAGATATTTAATAGAACCAGTAGAAAAAATATATATACACCAGCAATGGAGCTCCGGCGTTTATAAAAACTTGTATAATTATACATTATCGCAATAAAATTATAATAAATGTGCACAGTGGTAGAACTCTATTTAACTTAATATATATATATATATTTTTTTAAATATACTTTATTGCACATAATTTTCGGCTTGCACAGGTTAGTTCACAGGGGTGGGTTTTTTCTTCTACAAGAAACATCTCCCAGGCAGTCAGTGGAAGTGGATATGTACCAAAAAAGAAAGAGAGAGAGTGCAGTGCAATTAACAGTAAAAAATAATAATAATTGCGGTGGTTATATTCTAAACACTGTCTGAACCTAAACTAATTGTGGTCACTAGTGAAATGCTTTTTTAATTGGGACTTAAACTATATTAGGGCACTCCCCTAATATAGCTTCTCTGGATAGGGTTAGGGAGTTGGTACCAAAAACAGAATAATTATTTATCCTTCTTAATTATATACGATTTTCACAGAAATAACATTACCTACATCAATATATCATAGTTTTGAATATTACAGGATAACATACTTTTTAACATTTTTGAAGTGTTATTCCACACTTAGGAAAGAAAAATACTTTTTTAGAAAACGTATAAAAATTTGAACGTAGCGGGACTCGAAGCCGCGCCCCCTGTTCCGACAGCATACTTATTTTTATGAACTTTAATAATTTTACTCACAAACCTCTAAAAAATTATGTAAGCTTATTTTTTATTACTCCAAAGCCTACTCAGTCTTTTTCTGTATTGACGCAAATCAACGAGTCTCCAAATCACAAGGACGGAGGTCGCGTGCTCGAAAGACCTATTTATATATACAAATAAATAGATAATTTTATGCCGCATTGTATATGCTGTAAATTTCATGACATTTCGCAGTGAGCACATCTGCATGCTTACATAAAAGGTAAAATAGAATTCGAATGAATAAATTACAGAGAAACGACAGAATGTGGCTCGGGCCTATAATAAATTGTCAATATGCGTGTGTATAATTTTGTGATGCCAAAATATACTTAGTAAATGTATGTTTAGTAAATGTATGCGGCCAGTACACGTCTGCTGTACCACGCGCAGCGGCACGAGGTGTGACTGGTTGTGGGTTCGATCCCCACTCGAGGAGATGAAATATTTACTTAAATTTATATTTCCATTTTATTCGCTCTGGTGTCGAGGTTAAGCGCGGCGTTGAGTTCTGCCACTCAACACGCAATGCCTCTAGAATTCGGCAGAAATTGGGAACAGAGTGTCTTAACACTAGGTTCCCTCTGCCCTGCTGTGTGCGGGATACAGCGTGAAGCTGAAATACTAACAATTTGCAAATTTCAAAAAGTGTTATTTTATTTATATTTATACATTTCTCTTAACATCTCAGATAGAAAGATGTAATTTTACATAACCGAGCGGTTCCCATGGCGATGTCTAATGGTATTAAAGGTCTTTCATTGCATCAATCACATAAAAGTGGTTTATACAAAAGACCCTTAATGTTTGTTCGTGCCTTTTATTTCTCATAAAAAGTTAAGCTGTTCAAGCATTAGACAATAAAGGGAAATTAGTTACGCTGACATGTTAATGTGTACGGCGTAGAACGTCGATGTTAACCGTAAACAATTATGCAGTAATAAAATTTTAAATAAAAGTTTTGAATACAGTCTCGAATATTTTTTAGATAGCTTTATTATTAGGCTGTATTTTTTTTTAGATTCATATATCAAAAAAGGCAAAGGGAACGTAGTGGGAACTTAGTGCTAATACTCTACGTTCGCATTAAGATAGAGATAGATATAATTTTGGAGGCATTGCGAGTTGAGTGGTGGAACTCAACGCCGCGTTTTGCCACGACACCACAGTGAATAAATGAAAATATTAAATATTTAATTTCTTCGAGTGGGAATCGAACCCCTGCACCACGATTGACACACAATTTAATGTAAAACATAAGTATATAAATAAACATTCCTTCCATATTATAACAAATAAAGAAAAACAACTAAATAATACATCCAATAGAGGTGGTCAGAAGCGATACGGAAAAGAGGTTGCAAGCGAACGTAATGACAGGCGGAGCGCGTCGCGACCCGTTATGTGGTACCTTTTTTTATCTGCGCGATGAGTTTTATCTGTGCTCTGTAAACTTTGTTTTTATCTGTGCGTTTATCGCGCGCCGTTAGGCCGCACGCGCCAAGAAAATGCAATGTCTGTTGTTATATTGTTTAATTGTCTCTGTAATTGCAGTGAACGTGTTGTAAAGAATGAATCATTATTCAAGTTGATTTTATTTTGTTATGTTTCTGTTATTTGTGCACTCGGCGTTGAGTTCCGTTATTTAACACGCAATGCCTTTAGAATTCGGCCGAAAATGCAGAACGGAAGAGTCTTAATGGAGACGGAATGTCTTAACACTAGATTCTCAGGTTCCCTTTGCCGGAATGTCTTAACAGTAGACTCTCAGGTTCCCTTTGCTCACTCTTCTGTGCGCGGGATACAGCATGAAGCAAGAAAAAGTTGACTTATTTCTTGTTGTTGACTTCTAAGCCAGACTTATTTCTGCAAACGCTTGTAAGCTCTAATTGTACATAGAAAAATCATTAATTATAATTAACGTGTAATTAACTAATTAGTGACTAATTTGGTGCTATTAATATGAAAACAACTATAGTATCTCAAAATTTACATGGCTAACGTATGTATTAATTACGTATTCAAATGAATAACAAACAGCCCAATATTGAGAATATTCAAATTTACGATATTAAGGGCCTATAATTTTAAAAACAATTTTGGCAAGAATAAATTTAAAATCAAAGTAAAGGAAAGCTAGCCACAGTTTGATTTATGATAAATGTACAGGTGTCACACTGTCATCGCCATTGTTAATGAATAGCGGTAGCGGCTTATACAATTTCACATTTCTAAAGTCTACTTAAACATCAGAGGCCAGTCGTGGCGCAGGGGCACAAAGTGTGACTGTAAAATCGACTGGTTGTGGGTTCTAGGAGATGAAATATTTATTTCAATTTATATTTCCATTTCTTCGCTCTGGTGTCGAGACAAAGCGCGGCGTTGAGTTCCACCACTCAACACACAATGCTTCCAGAACTCGGCGGAAAGTGGAGAACGGAATGCCTCTCTGTCTATCCTGTTGTGCGCGGGATACAGCGTGAAGCTTTATTTATTTACTTAAACATTATAAATTAATAAAAGAAAAACCAAAATATTTTTACAGATTTTTTACCATTTCAGAGTTAAATTTTGTTTAATTTTTCAAAATAAGAAGTTTACCAATTTTAAACATATATATTTTGTATAATGAATGAATGTTTAGGTTATAACGCAGGTTGACAGTCGGGCTGTTTGTTGAAAATCACATTATGTTTTAAAGAGGTTGTTTGATAGAACGCGCTAATCTCAGGAAGTACTGGTTCGAATGATAAATATTTTTGTATGGGATAGTTAACTTATCGTCGAAGGCATTCATGTAAATAGTTTTTATACAACTCAATGGTTTTTTTGAGATGCGGGTATAGTTGTTTCAGGTAACACAGACAAATCCGCATGTAATAGCTAGTAATAACTAAAAGCATAAAATATATTTTTTAATTGAAAATTATTATTATTAGTAGAAAAAATATAGGGTTTACACTTTTAATATAAACACCTAAAATAAACTAAAATCATACGAAAAATGAAGCCTACATTAGTGTATAGGTAATATAATATATTTTTCTCTTAGAAAATAACGAAAGTGCTCATATCAAATAAATAGGAAGTAACGGTCCCCCAGTCGTGACCGACGCGTGCGCGTGCTACGTCTAAAGTTACAGGTGCTCGAGCACGAAAAGTACGATCCGCTGAGATACCCATCTTTATTATAGCGTTGAATTATGGTGGCGCTCTCCCATACTGCGGAGTACTAATGATAAATCAAAAAAATAAATCAGCTTCACGCTGTATCCCGCACACAGCAGGGTAGGCAGAGGGAACCTAGTGTTAAGACACTCCGGTTCCCCGCTTTCTGCCGATTTTGGAGGCATTGCGTGTTGAGTGGCAGAACTCAACGCTGCGCTTAACCTCGACACCAGAGCGAAGAAATGGAAATATAAATTTAAGTAAATATTTCATCTCCTCGAGTGGGGATGGAACCCACAACCAGTCGGTTTTACAGTCACACCTCGTGCCGCTGCGCCACGACCGGCCTCTAGTGTATGAGTACTGATGATGAGAGAAGATAACTGAATATGAGATGAGCACCGGAAATTGGATGGAAATAATGGTGATTGCCGAAATCATCTTTCATTATATGGTGAAAACGTAAACGTGTATAGAAAGTGTTAAAGTCCAAAGCCTCGGTGTATTATTTCTCGGTATAAATTTTAATATATTTTATGAGTTGTTTCGGTTGTTCTCTTCGTATGTATTCCTCACGTAATATGCAAATCGTCGATTGTTGTAGGTAATATCTATATAGTAAAATGAATAGACTATTCTATTATATATTATTATTTTATTAATAGAATGTTATATTATATACTGAGGCCAGTCGTAGCGCAGCGGCACAAAGTGTGACTGTAAAACCGACTGGTTATGGGTTCGATCCCCACTCGAGGAGATGAAATGTTTACTTAAATTTATATTTCCATTTCTTCGCTCTATTGTCGAGATTAAGCGCGGCGTTGAGTTCTGCCACTCAACACGCAATGCCTCCAGAATTCGACAGAAAGTGGGGATCGGAGTGTCTTAACACTAGGTTCCCTCTGCTTACCCTGCTGGGAGCGTAAAGTTGATTTTTTTTTGAATAAAATATTCATGTTTAAGAATGCCATACCGTTGGATAAATAAATAGATTTTTAATACGATATATCTGTCACAATCCATAGTACAGTTAGTTTAATGCACTCAGAACATAAATACGTAAGAGTAAATGACATTATTATTTTTTGTCCAATCTAATGCGGTGTGAAATTACCGTCGACGCCGGCAATAGACTAAGATTTTTGTATGTTGCGTGTAATTTGATAGTTTCTTAAATCGTTATGTAAAAACACAAAGAGGCAACACTCGGTTTTTTTTATATATTTTATGAAAATAAAGGTTTTTTTTATATATTTTATGAAAATAAAACGAAAAAATCGGTCGGGAATTATGTATATATTTTTTATTAAATTGATTATTGGTTACAATTATTGAATGGATTTGTGATTATTTTGAGAATTTATAAGTAGTTTTCACGATCTTACGTAAAGTATCAAAACGAAAAAATCACAACTGTTTTTATTGCTTTTTTGAACTACAAAAAAGGGTAGTTTTGATTTTTTTTTTTAAATTAAAAAAATAGTTATTTGTGCGTTCTGTTAGTTGTTAGTTATACTTTAAGACAGTCCAAAAAGAAATTTTCAATTTTCACTATCGCTAATTTGTCTAGGGACCGTAGACATATCATATAGGTACATGTTTCCTCTAAGTCCTCTAAGACTTATTTTGTTTACATTAAAACATATATACTAAATATCTTTTACTTAATATAGAGGCCAGTCGTGGCGCAGTGGCACGAGGTGTGACTGTAAAACTGACTGGTTGTGGGTTCGATCTCCACTCGAGGAGATGAAATATTTACTTAAATTTATATTTCCATTTCTTCGCTCTGGTGTCGAGGTTAAGCGCGGCTTTGAGTTCTGCCACTCAACACGCAATGCCTCCAGAAATCGGCAGAAAGTGGGGAACGGGAGTGTCTTAACACTAGGTTCCCTCTGCCTACCCTGCTGTGTGCGGGATACAGCGTGAAGCTGATTTAATTTTTTTGATTTATTTTACTTAATATTATCTTCTACTTTTTACATAATATTATCACCAAATATCTTTTAACATAGTATATTATATAACTTTTATTTTAGTTAATAGACACAATAAATTTCATTTAAAACCTCTTATAATTTTGTTTTAAAACTATTTTTTAATCGTTTCAACCTAAATAGCGTTGATATATTGTAGAAGTTAAAAAAGTATTCGGTTTTATTGTATAATTATTACCAATTGTCGTTGCTCGACTTCCTTTATCGCATAATCTTTTTGTTTCAAATTTAAACCAATTAAATGTCAAGGTTGTATTGGGTTAAGTGTCAATAGTGAGACAAAAATGGAGAAAATATTTCATAAAATGTAATATGAGAGTGTAAAACTGTAAAATTTTACTTGTTCTTAATAAATGTTTGCGTTTCGCATTATTAGCTCAATTCTTTCGATTTATTTAATATTGTTTGTGAAAAATACATATAGGCTTATCATGCAAGTGTACGGCTGTAAACGCGACAAGAATGAAATATTTCATATTTTCATTTCCTCGCTCTGGCAATGAGGCAAAGCACGGCGTTGAGTTCCGCTCCTCAACACCCAATGCCTCAAGTAGTTGGTAGAAAGTGGTGTGCGGAGGTGTCTTGATGGGAACGGAGTGACTAAACCCAGGTTCCTTCTGCCTACATTACAATGCATAAGATACAGCGTGAAGCTGAAAAAAATAAAAACGTATATATAATTCTAGATATTATACCTTCGACATAGTCCCCATAATGAGAGTACTTTCTCTAAATATTTGTTTTATTGTCATTGAAATACGAATATCAAATTGCGTTTGTTTTTTTAACATTTATTGCTATAGCCATCCGTTATGTGTATAGTATGATTCGATCCGCTCAGCCAATATTTACGTAGTGTAAGATAAAACATTTGATATCACTTATTGACTTATTTGGGTAAACAGTAAATAGTAGTTGGTCATCAAAATAGTTTTTGGATTTCTTAAAAAAAATTAAATCAGCTTCACGCTTTATCCCGCACACAGCAGGGTAGGCAGCGAGAACTCAGCTAGTGATAAGACACTCCGTTCCCCACATTCCGCCGAATTTTTCGAGGCATGGAATTAAATTAAGTGATGGAACTCAACGCCGGGCGTTTGCTTTCGTGCTAGGGCGAAGAAATGAAAATATTAAGAAATAATCGTTCAAGTGGGGATCGAATCTATAACCGTGGCGTTTCAGTCACACCCTTGTGCCCCTGGGCCACGAAGACAATGTTTGTGGATTGTTCTTTGATACAAGAATATCTTTATTTAACTTTTTTTTTTCAATATACTTCTAGATTATTTATCGCCCGTGCCTCCATTTTCTTAAAAAAAATACCCGTTAAATAATAAATTTCATTTGTTTGTACATTCTGTCCACAGTAAGTTGTTAAAGTGGTATAAGAGTAACACGCGTACAATATACGTACTAACACAACATTGCATGCACTCGAATATAAATATTATAATTACAGTTATCATATCAACGTTCTACTTTCTTGTGATTTCTAACGCGATGTCCGACGGGACTGTGATTTTTTTTTAGAAAAATTTACGCTACAGTGGAATGGCGTGAGCTCCCGTTATGATTATGTATAGTGCGTATGCGCATTTGTGATTTGTGATCAGTGAGATCTGAGTGCGAAATATTATGAGAAATATGTTGAAATGTTATTTGTATTTCGAAACAAGAAAATTATCATAGATTAAAAATTAAAAAATATGCCGCATTGAGTAAAAAATATTTCAAAAACGTTTGTTTTGCATTACGCTGTATCCCGCACACAACAGGGTAGACAGAGAGAATCTAGTGTTAAGACAATCCGTTGCCCAAATATCGCCGAATTTTGGAGTTAGGCGTATTAAGTGGCGGAACTCAACGCTGCAGTTTACCTGGATACCACGGCAAAGAAATAAAAATATTAAATATTTTTATAAATTAATTTCATTTGTGGTATATTTTGTACGTCTTACATGATTTTCTTTTAATCTATGACAATACTATTATTTTATCTACAGATATTGCACAATAAAGACAACTGTAAAGTAGCATCAAAACTTTCTATTATAAATAACTGTACTTAAAAGTAAGAGGGTGGTCGCACATAGTAATTTCGTGGCAAAATTATTTATATAAGTAGCGTTGTAATGGCTCTATTTCTGCCTTGTCATTGATTGTCAATTGAGATGTAGATTTTTTTGATTTCACTTTCTCAACGTGATTTGAGATTTGAGTTTTAACAATAGAAAAAATAAGCCTATTCTGTTTCTGATTTTCAATTGGTACCAATGTTGAGTTGTATAAATTGTGAGAAAAAGATAGTTAAAATTTTGATTTACTATGATTTTCACTAAAACACACTCTAGAGGCATTTAAAATATTTAGGAAATCAGATTAAGATTTCAGATTTCAGATTTGTGAACTAAAAAATAATAAAACTTTTAAGTTATGCCACTTTCATTCTAGAATGCGATATGTAATTTTATATCAACATCTTCAACATTATAAGCGATACACCTTTTACGTGCACGATTATAACTTTATTTATATTAGCAAATACACAGTTACTATTAACTATATTTCTCGTACACTAGATTATAAATTCAAAATTATGTTGTACAAGAAAACTTTAGTATCAGAGGTGTTAATAAAGCTGCTCCAAGGCGTACTGTAAGACGTATTTTACGATCGTAATCTAATGCCAACTATTTAGCAGCTACGCGTGATGAGGGAGAATTACTGCCATAAATATGCATGGAAAATTCATATATTGAGTACTGGCAACACCATTGGCGATAAAATGATTTGTGTATTGTGGTATAAATAATACAAATAATAATTTTTAAATAAAGTTATATATGTAAGGGGCCAGTCATGGCGTAAGGCACTAGGGTGTGACTGTAAACGCGACAGGTTGTGGATTCGATTCCCACTGTCTTCGCTTTGGTGTCGAGACAAAGCGCGGCGTTGAGTTCCACGACTCAACATGCAATGTTTTCAAAATTCGATTGTGTTAAAAAACATGGTAATAAAAAATTTAAACAAATTATTTGAATAAAATTGAATTATCGAAGAATTTCACAATTTTCTAAATGCTGTGTCAGAGTTTAGGGCTAAAAATTATACAATTTCTTATCAGAATATCAAACTTATGGTAATGTGGGCGATACTTGAACCAGCTTTATTGACCGTAATTTAGCAATTTGATGAAGACGATTCAAGACTTATAAGTTGCAATTGAACTCTGTTTCCGTTTTACTGAAGCTATTGCATTTGTATATCTCAGATATTGGACTTTCCTTTCCTTTCGTCTGGCTCTCTTTGTAAATTTGAGATTAAATAATGTAGTTCTTTAAAAAATAAAAAAATCGAATGTAGTGGGATTAGAACCCGCGCCTCTTGAAAACCGTCCAAGCACTCTAACCACGAAGCCATACGTTCTCGTCAATCTATGTCGAAAATATTATAAACTTGTTACAAGCAACTTATTAATGTTGTTAGCATCTCTAGAGGGAAATTTCAACAAATTTCCGCTATTAAAAGATTACTTATACTTAAAATTATCATTTAAATAAGAAGACAAGTTTGCAAAAATCTAAAATCTTATTATAAACGATGTACACTTAACGATGTTTCATTTTATCATTTTTCTTGTCTTTTATTGATGTTTTATTATACTTTAGTGTGACTGTGAAATTACAGTGTGTTACCTATAAAAGAAAAAGTTTTTATCCTATAATCGTCCCAATTATACAATCAACGCCGGTTAAGGATCTATATTATTAGCGATCCATACTTTTTATCAAACATTTGTAAAAGGTGACAGTTGGCTTGACACAAGCATACAAATGGTAAAAAACTAAACAATAGACATAAGAGGGATTTCAATGGACAGAAGTATGAAGAGGGATTTTCGGCACACAGTACGCGCCGCCATCCCCCACGCGGTCCCTTAACAAACGGCACGTGTGAATCCATTCATCACATCATTTCGCATAAACCCATTCGTTTATTGTCTTACTAAAAATCTCATAATTTTATTGCCTTATTGTTCTTTACGGATTGGACGGTTGGGCTCGGTGATGTAAACAATACAGCATTGTACCCGCTACGCGTGAATGGCAGGTTTTATTTTTTTTGATATCGTTGTATTCATTGTTTAATTTTAGATTTAGATAATTGACGTTTTTAAAAACTGGCCGTATGGGTTAAACAAATAAATAAAGACCACCTATAGCTTTTCTTGTATTCATTTAAAAGTTCGTGTTATCAACTTCTACACCACCATATGACATAACTAGGTCATTAGACAAAATTGCTTTTTCTGTATATAACAAAAATCTGTCAAATATCTAAATCATCGCGTATCAATTTGCGGGTATCTACTATCTCCTTATTGTTTTAAAAGGTAATTTTAAAATTACAACAATTTACCACACTGCATGACAATTTTAGATTCGAATGCTTCGTTTCTCAAATGTGTCAAGCCGATTTCATGAATAAGCTTATAGACAAGCGGATTAAACGGCCTCTCTAGTCCCTCAGCTTCACGCTTTTTCCAGCATTGCAGGGTAGACAGAGAGAACCTAGTGTCAAAACACTCCATTCTCCAATTTCCACCAAAATTCAAGACATTGCGTGATTAGTGGAGCTCACTGCCTCACTTTATCTTGCCAGGACAGCAAAATCAAGACAAATCGTTTCCCCGAGTAGGGCATCACAACTGAATCCACGACTATCGTCTACAGTCTGATTCTACTCCACCACGCCATACGACCTCATCTAAGCCCTGGAACCATATTAATATAGCGTTTAAAAATCATTACTGTGTCAGCCAAGTATGCAAATAAACAACATAATTAAATATTGACTGACATAAAAATTAACATGCTGTATCAAATGTAAGTACGTTCAGTTGTAACAGGCGTGCCCGTGACTGACAAGACGTCCAACGATTTGATCACTATCAAACGCAGTGATTCTCAACCTTTTTTTTGATTGCGCCATATATTTACCGATTTCAAAATTTGGCGGCACACAAAGAAAAAGATAAAAATTATTTACTTACTACAACACACGCAGGCACTAAGAAAAAACGCGTTGCAAAGCAAATAATAAAATATATTTTTTATTGTGGATTTAAATATATATTCATGTTAAAAATATTTTTTTTGAAATGATATAATTTAATAATATTAACATTATTATATGAGGCCAGTCGTGGCGCAGCGGCACAAACTGCGACTGTAAAACCGAGTGGTTGTGGGTTCGATCCCCACTCGAGGAGATGAAATATTTACTTAAATTTATATTTCCATTTCTTCGCTCTGGTGTCGAGGTTAAGCGCGGCGTTGAGTTCTGCCACTCAACACGCA
>DWQW01007568.1:0-14845 GCA_018249695.1 Heliconius erato demophoon | reverse complement strand
CACAAATTTAACGTACCCAATAAAAATCCAATAGATAAATAGTATATAATAAAAATTTAACACCTACCAGTAAAGACATTTCGTTCTTCGGCATCATAGTCACATCTCCTGGCCTGACTCCAGGACCGCAGTAGGGTAGACTAGGTCCTCTGTTCACTTGCGGTTCGTGAAGGGCAAGTAAGGCAGCGTGGAGACGAGCTCGAGCTGCATTTATACCACCAGCTCCTCTGATAGCTGCCTCTACTACGTGCCCGACGTCCTTCTCCCATCTTATCGGAGGTTTTTCTGTGTATTCCCTAAATTAACATAAAAATAATTGTAACAAGCGTATAATTATATGGCTTGATTAGAGCATATGGCGTAGTGGTCAGAGTGCTTGGACAGTTTACAAGGGACATGGGTTCCAATCTCGCTACGTATAAAATTTTATTGGTTTCCTAAAAAAGTATTTCCTTATAAAATAATTAAGAACTGTTCAGTATAACTTTTATTTCATATTTTATAGTTCAGTTCTGCAACGATCTCAAGTAGTTTTTTATCGTTTCTTATATTATGTTTGTATAAATTATTAACAGCTGTTCCAAATAACAAATAACAATATTTACGATTTGTACGATATCTCTGTATTTTTTTTAATCTAAAATATATTGTGTAGATAATATATATTAGGTAATATACAATGACGTTATGAAATTGATATCATAGTAGTAAAAATAAAGTTGGTAAAAAAATAAAAGGTTCCATTTTACATGTATAATGTCATTTTCACATCTGGTTTGACAAGACTATAAATAGGAATATCTATAAATAGAGCGTAACTATAGGTGACTATTTTTGAACGTTACTTTTATGTAAGTTGGACTCTAGACTTTTGTTCGTACAAAAGGTGAACAGGATATTTTTTTTTGTTGTCCAGCGCCAACCAACATGCTCTTTAGAAAATATGTCAGGATCCTTATGTCCTTGAATTGAAACAATATATAATAGGTCTTTCGCTCTCGGTTTGCTTACTTTACCTTGAAATATTTTTACCCCTTTTTGTCCTCATATACTTACTTACTTGGCTCTTTTGTAGTTACTATGGGGCCTTTTGAAATGAACTACAATAATGGTTCAAGCTAGTAAGCTTACAGTGGTACAAACCGATTTAAATACATATCCGTAAATTATGTATTAAAAATATAAACAACATGCGGTCGGTCGTGGCGCAAGGGAACAAGCGTGTGACTTTAAATGCCTCCTGAATTCGGGGTCAAATGGGGAATGGAGTGTCTTAACGCTAGGTTCCCTTTGCTTACTCAGCTGTGCCCGGGAAACAGCGTGAAGCAAAAAAATAAACAATATTTAAAACAAGTAAAATTTTAACACAAGAATTTACGAATAACTGTATGTAGAGGTAAAATAATTGACGCCAGTTCTAGGATTTCTTGGCACAGAATCTGGAATTCTATCAAAGTTAGACAGCACTGCCGCTACAAGCTAAAAGTTACCTACAATAGTTATAAATTCAATTTTCTTGTGGAAAAAGTAATATTCGAAATTGTTTCAAGCGACGACAAGACCAGTCCGGACCAGGGAGGCCAGTCGTAGCGCAGCGGCACGAGGTGTGACTGTCATACTGACTGGTTGTAGGCTCGATCCTCACTCGAGGAGATGAAATATTTAAGTAAATTTATATTTCCATTTCTTTACTCTGGTGTCGAGGTTAAGCGCGGCGTTGAGTTCTGCCACTCAACACGCAATGCCTCCAGAAATCGGCAGAAAGTAGGAAACGGAGTGTCTTAACACTAGGTTCCCTCTGCCTACCCTGCTGTGTGCGGGATACAGCGTGAAGCTGACGACAAGACATCTTGTTGATTTCTGTGAAAAAAAAGAACTCTCTCTCTAGCTAGATAAAACCAATATAATCTAACCTGCATCCTCCCAAGCAAGCTCTTATATCCTCCTTTAAGCTCCTCGACAGCGTACAGGACGGGCTCCCATCAGAATCCGAAGTGCTTTGAGATCCATTTTTATCTGTATCGGAGAGCTGGTGCGGCTCTTCGAACTGCTCACTCTTTGGTAAATTGGGTGACACCCGGCCATGGCTGCCACCGGCGCTGCCGTACCCTTGATATCAGAAATATATTGTAGTCAATGATAATTTTAAAAATATATATAAAATAAAAAAAACTATATTCCGTAGTACAGTCAACTTATATATAAATGTACTAAAGGAAGCTACCAAACTTCATATGTGCCTTATAAAGTTTTTGTACATTAATAAATATTTGATATATTTATTATTTTAAGTTTTTTAATAAATATTGGCGTATATTGACATTTTGAATATTTTAGCGTTTGACATCGTAATTTTTTATGATTATTTTGCCACAACTTTTATTATCTTTATTCCGTAACTAGAAATATAGCCAGAAGGATCGTAGTTCCAAAACAGTTTATTTTTCCTTTTTGCGTGTTGCGGAACACAACGCCGCATTTTCATTATTCAATTAATTATTTCGCGTATCGAATTCTCAGTGAAATGAGTAGATAGATAAAGTAGTCTTACAGCAAGATTTTTTTACTTCACTTTCATATGCGTTTCAACCATCACATTTATAATATTTTGTTCGTGTATTGCCAATTGTAGGAGAAAAAGATATATTTCTAATATTTTTTTTAATAATAATTTTAACTAAGCACTACAGTCACGTGGTCCGTACTTTTTTTTTTACTTTTCATTATTATCAGCTAATCATCAATTTTATATTTATCTGCTGCTTAAATAAGGCTTATAACTAGAGATAATTATCAAAATATTTAATTCCTAAGAAAGTCCAGGTATTTTTAGATTGCCTTTTTTTTGTTTTTTTTTTTGTAAATATTTCACTTATTATCTATTAACTTAATATATATTACAATTTTTCTAATATTATAGAATTAAAATAACTAAACTTATTACAAGTATCGAATTGTTACCTTCAAAGTTACTAATTAAACTTCACAAACATTAATTAAGTGGCGGTAGTAGATGCACAAAGTTAAATTTTAAGGTAATTTACCGCCTTCCGCGCTATGTAGAGCAATACGTTATTGCTTAAATAAAAACAGTCTAAATAAATTATGCATGTATTCAGTTTAACTGGAAATTCATTTATTTTATCATTTATTATGGTTTCTATTATAGAAGATTAAGGAAATGATACACAAATATAAAAGCACACGTTGTATGTGGCTGTATATGAGACAGGTTGTGGGTTCGATTCCCACTCGAGGAACTGAAAGATTTATTTTTCTGGAGTCGAGGCAAAGCTTGGCAATGGTTTCCGCCACTCAACACTAAATGCCTTTCAAATATCGGCGGAAAATGGGAAACGGAAGTGTTTAATGAGAACAGAGTGTCTTGACACTAGGTCCCAGGTTCTTTTCATATCCTCAGCCATGTGTGGGTTAGAGTATTAAACTAAAAAATAGAATGTATGTATACGCCGACATAATGAAAGTATATTCTTGGCTTCGTGAATTTTCTGAATTAAACAAAGAAGAGATTAATTTTAGAATAAGATTGCTTACTCAGTTGATACGTATTTAGTAATGAGTAACCAAGGTCAATTACGGTAAAAAAACGTCCTCGGCCTTGAGTTTTTACTTAACAATTTTGGGGAATAGAAAGGAACCAATAAAACTAATGATATTGTATATATTTTTTTTCTTCACGCTATATCCCGCACATAGCAAGGTAGGCTGAGAGAACCTGGAAATCTAGTGTTAAGACACTCCGTTCCCATCAATTCACTTCACATTCCACTGAATTCTAGAGATTATACATCATAATGATGAGGAGATGAGGTATTATAGGAATATTTTGTATAGTGTGATTAAATAGAATCTATAATTATCTTTTTTTTCATAGTCTTAGTCTAATATTTCTCAATGGCGCTACAAATGCCATTTCTAATTATTTTTAGTATTATGAACGAAAATTTGTCTATATAATTAATTATGAAGCTTCAGAACCGAAAGTTGTTGATTAGATAATAATAAATCAAACACAGACCAACAAACAAGTTGCAGAATTAAAATTAATGATCTTTCAAGATTTTAGAGAGGGAAGTGGTCGGTTCTGACTCTACTCTACAGCAAAGGTCTCTTAAGAATAATTAAAACTATTTAGATTTTTGTATTGCTTGTAAGTGTTAAAAAAGAATATAAAAATAATTTAATTTTTATACTGTGAAAATAGATTTATTTAAATTATTTTATTTATATATGTATTTAATCATGTTTTACACTATTAAAATTTGCAATAGATTCTATTATTATATGAAGAAATAATCGCGTTGCTGCTTCACAAACTGCTTTCAAATACTATGCAACTTAAATATTAGATATTATATTTTTTAATTAAATTTGTGTAATATTTAATTTTAAGCATTACTATGTAACCCCAATACATATGTATATAGAACATTAATAATTTACAAAATATATATATAAAAATAATATAAAAAAATCTCCTTATTGTGTGTATTTACAAAAACAGTAATCAGAAGGAATATCAAGAAAATATAAACAATTAATAGATATTACCAGATGATGTGGATGGAGCCCTGCGAGGGACGCGGTCTGCATCCTCAGGTGCATCCTCGTCCACTATGATCACTACCTCTTGCTCCTCCTCCTCCGTGTATAGAGGGTTTGACCTGTGGAAACGGGTGGATTTGATAAATTTATAGTATTGGGACTAATTAAAAATAATACCACTCGGTTGAGTTAAAATAGCTTCACGCTGTATCCCGATTATGGCAGGCCAGGCAGAGGGAATCTAGTATTAAGAAATTCTATATTTGAAACATTGCGAGAAAGAATACATTGTGTTCCGCTACTCTGTTGAGACTTCTTATCATAGTAGGAAAATATATATATTTTTTTGTTAAATAAAAAAATTAAAAGCATCGCGTTTTCCTAGTTATCGTGTATTGTTTTACGGGCCCGTATTTTAAATTCTGCAGATTTAGTTAGAGTATATATTGTAAAGACAAGAAGAAACAGACGCTCTCTAACTATAAAAAAATATTACCTATGATACCCATGTTTTTGCAAAAAATATTTTGAAAAAATCTACAAACATTTGTATATATGCTATAGAATAAGTTAATAGATTTTCTCAAAAGTCGGTTAACAACAACAGAATCAGTTCAAAAGCACAACAAAGCCACAACAACTGGCTAGGGCTGATACTATCAAATATCCATAAAGGACTCCTGATCACATCTACTACACGCGCCGCATATGTAATTTTATTTTGCAAACACCTGTCTAATGCACTCGCAATTCGATTTGCTTGTGAGATATGATATATTTCTTATCTGGTTACCTGTCACTCAGTAGCTGTCGTTGCCGTGTTAAGGGTAGATGCAGGTTCGATTTCAATGTATGAGTAACTGGTAATATTATATATTTTATTTTCAGTTATGTTTTTCTGTATTTTTTTTTCAGCTAAATACCATTCATCGTGTCAATTGTTTTTAGTGATTTTTCTTTTCTTATAGGATTTGTCTATTTTTATGATAAACATACAAATCGAACTGCGAAGTTGGCTGACGGGATATAGATAGAGATAATAGAGTATAATAGAGATAGTAACTAAACATAGCGGCAATTGTATTCTCTCACTGAACACTCAATGTTTCTAGAATTCGGCGGAAATTAGGAACGGAAGTGTTTCAATAGGAACAGAGTCAGAGGCGTATAAAGGGGCGAGCCGGGTAGGCCGTGCCCATCCCAAAAATCATCTGGTGCCCGCCCACCCAAGAAATTTTACTTACAATAAAATTTGCCCCTAAAAATAAAATAAAAAAACATTCATTAACATATACACCAGAATTCCATGTTTCCTCTGCCTGCCCTGCTATGTGCGGGATGCAGAATAAAGCTACCAAAAAATAAGGATTAAATATTTATGTGTACCCTACAATAAGTTCATCTAAAAATTTTAAAAAAATTGTAATAAATATATTACTGTACTGTAAATATTACTCGAGCAGTACTAATTTTATTTGAAAGATATGCTAAATATATTCTAATTAAATATATTATTGAAGGATAATATTTTTTTACTAATTATAATATCTACTTATAGCAAATAAAGAGAACCATTTCCAAATAAACATTTAACAATTTTTAACATTAAACAAGCAATGGTTGTAGAGTATTTTTTATCAGCTTTACGCTGTATAGCGCATATCAGGGTAGACAGATGGAACCTGGGAACCTGGTGTTAAAACTCCGTTACTATTGAAACACTTCCATATTCCACTTGTTAATTAAAATTTAAAATTCTAATGCGCAAATATTACGTTGTCACTACATATTATTAGAAAAAAAAAGCAAGATACGAATATTTTTTATCTGTACCAAAGTAATTCTTAAAATTTTGAGTTTATAACCCACAATTCACCAATCCACCATATCGATTTTCAAACTAAAATGCGTGAGGAGTTCCACCCGTCATGCCCAGATGGTATTTAACATAAAAAAGATCTGTTCCACAATCAACTAAATCTAGATACGCACGATGCATGCGAAATTGCTTCGGAGTCATTGTCAAGTCGTTGACCTTACAACTGGTTTGTTGCTAACGTTTTTGCTATCCAAATATCACCCTTATTACCAAAGAGGCAAGGTTTAACCAGTTTTTGAGAATTGAAGCCAATTTCAAAGTTATTCTTCAATGAATCAGTAAATTCCTATTCCGTTTGTGCTATTGTTTGTGCTTCTTCCATTTTGTAGATAGATTTATGCAATTTATGTAATGGAAAATGTAAATGGCTTCCTTATTATATCTTTTTTTAGCTCTGACCCTGGGAACTTAGTGTTAAGACACTCCGTTCTAATTCTTGAGTTATTATATTATTATATTGCGAGTTAAATGGCAGAGCTCAATGAAGCGCTTTCTTTGCCTTTTGACAAAAGTGCGAAAAAAAGGTAAATATTAGATATTTTGTTCCCTCGACTGAAAATCGAACCCACAACCTTTCGCGTTTAAAGCCACACGCTTGTTCCCCTGCGCCACGACGGCCTCAACGCAGATAGTCTTATATTTTCAATAATATATACTGGCATATCCAAATTTATTTAAAAAAATGAAAAAAAGGGAAAACATTTGTAGCTGTATTTTTATTATAAGAAAGAAGGATAAAAAATTATCAAAATATTTTTTTATTCTCGTTTATTGTAAAAACAAACAAGTCCTAGTAATAAGGAAATGTCATAAGCATAACCCAACATACCTTTCTATTATACAACGGCATATTTCGCAATGTAGTCTGACGTTACCATAGTTTACAACAGTGGTACCCAACCAGTGGTCCGCGGACCACCAGTGGTCCGCAGAGCCCTAAATATGGTCCGCGAACGATTTTAATTTTATGACTGGGGATGGTGAGGCGAAGTTTCTGTTTGATTACCACAGTTAATTTTTACTATACCTACATGCATAGTGGTCCCTGCTACCAAGAATGATATAAAAGTGGTCATTGATGAAAAGGTTGGGAACCCCTGGTTTACAATACGCTCGTCATGGTTTCTATGGGCCTAGTCAAATATTATTAAGCTTATTGTTATATGAGATGGAAATTATAGCGTATTGTGTATTTGAAGATTATAAAGCATAGTATAAGCCTTCAGAATTCAGAAAGTGGAAAGCAGAGTGTCTAAACACTATGTTCCTTCTGCCTTCTGATACTTGTGGGATACAATGTGAAGCTGATAAGAAATTATTTACAACAATTTTTTGCAAAATACAGCAAAATCGATGTATTTCTGTTCCTATGTTTTGATTGCGTAAACTTAGAAGCTTGATTTTTAGCTTGACATCTCCACGTGATCTCGAGATGTATGGTTTTGACAGACAGACAGACGGATAACAATGTGATTCTATATATGTGTGCTTAAGAAAGAGCTACATAAGTAAGTATAAAATCGAATTTAATTAAATACCTTTTTCCTTTCATATTTCGAAACAGTACATATGCTGTTGAGTCTAGTGTTCTCTATTGCATTACCGTACTTGTGGAAATAGGACCTTAGCCATATGTTCTGTGGAACAGATCGAATAGATTTTCACTTGGCTCAATTATTCAATAAAAGATGCGGGTTCTAACCCCGCTATGTTCACATTTTAAAAATATTTTACCTTTTAAATACATTTTTTTCTAAGATTCCAAAGCAGTTTTAAAGATGCTTAAAACTAAAAACGCAAGACGATATCTTGTAAAACCAGGCCTAGATGTGAATACACAAGGAGAGGAGACTGGACTACTAAGAGAGTAGTGTAACTTTTTTTTCTTAATGAAATAAATTATTCGTAAAATATAAAAGAGTACCTGAGCACTGGAGGCATGTCATCGAGGGCGCGTAGAGGGTGGGGCGGCGCGGGTGCGGGAGGGACGCACGCGCAGCCTCCCGCCTCACTCTCGCGGCGCCCTCCACTCTGAAACAAAGATATTAACAATTATTTCAAAATTCCACAAACACAAAATTTTTAATTTGTTGTGTTTTTATTTGTTATTATATCTTGGAGTCTTATGAAAGTTTCCTGGCAAGGAGCTAACATTTCTATAGCAATATAACTGTCATAGAGTGGAGAACAGGCTATTGTCTTTTTTCTATTACTATAAAATAAAGGAAACTTTTAAAATTTTAAAAATCTTATAGAAAAAGCTATATTACTCGTATGTATATGTATACAATGTAGAAATCGAATCACTCCATAAAACAGAAATAGGAAATTTATGATGACAACATGTGCACTGTTATTCAAAATTATATTTTCTTATATAATTATTTTAATATATTGAAGGATGCACAAATAAAGATAAATTAGTAGCCGTGGCGATGATTAATCGTGGCGCAGTGGCACGAAGTGTGACTGTGAAACCGACTGGTTGTGGGTTCGATCCCCACTCGAGGAGATGAAATGTTTACTTAAATATTATCTCGTAATCGTCAGAAATATTATTGTTTTATGAGTCTGTATAGTGCAAGTCGATTTGTGTAGTGGATACCGCATACAGCAGGATAGGCCGAGAGGAACTAGTGTTAAGACACTAAGTTCCCCACTTTCCGCAAAATTTTAGAGGCCTTGCGTGCTGAGTGGCGGAACTTAACACCGCGCTTTGCCTCGGCACCAGAGGGAAGATATATAAATTTAAATAAATACTTTACTTCGAGCGGAGATCGAACCCACAACCAGTCGCGTTTACAGTCACACTTTGTGCCCCTACGCCACGACTGGCCTCTACATACCATTTAGAGATTTATTATGAAAACACCATTAAGTAACCGTTTCGTAATTTCTACAAATGTGAAATAACTAAAAATGTTGCATTTATAAAACAAGTCTTAATTAGGCATATATGAGTAAAAAGGCCAGTCGTGGCGCAGCGGCACGAGGTGCGACTGTAAGACCGACTGATTGTGGGTTCGATCCCCATTTGAAGAGATAAAATATTTACTTAAATTTATATCTCTTTTCTCTATGAAATATTTACTTAATTTGAAAGTTCTGTCACTCAACACGCATTGTCTCCAGAATTCGGCAGAAAGTGTGGAACGGAGTGTCTTAACACTAGGTTCCCTCTGCCTACCCTGCTGTGTGCGGGATACAACGTGAAGCGGATAAGTAAATATACTTCGCTTATCGTAATTTTGTAATGTTAATTAATTAGTTAATTTATTGCTGAAGATACGCTAATTATAAAAAATGTGGTTTACTTTCTACTCTTACATTTCATGTTTAACATATTGCAATTTGCAATTAAAACTACATAACGAAGCACAATTATATGTAAAGATTTAAATCAATTTATGTTTAAATATGTAAAGAGAGGCAAAAAGCCTGTGACTGTCAGCGTGACAGGTCGTAAGTTCAATTTCCACTCAAAATGTTCATTTATTCGCTCTGGCGTCGAAAAAAAGCGCGGCGTTAAGCTCCACCAATCAACACGCCTTCAGAATTTGGCAGAAAATTGGGAACAGAGTGTCTTGACACTATGTCCCTTCTAACTACCCTGTTATGGGCGGGATAAAACGTGAAGTTAAAAAAAAAACATGTATTTAAAACTTAAATACCTAATATTATTATCTCAATACTTGTATCTAGAAAAAACTAATCTCCACTCACAAATACTGGTAGATTAGCTGCCAAATGCAAGTTATGCTGATGAGGCGGTCGGTTAAACAAAGCATTCTTTAAGCACCTTGCAAATGCTTTAAATATTTAAAATGTATTTAATTAATTTTAAATTGTCTTTTTATTTAGTAAATAAACAATTCTATGACAGTACAGTGCAGTAAGAACGTAGCTAAGATATACGGAACGTAGCTAAGCTATACACAGTGAAATATTAGTGAGATCACATCCTTATTTTGGGGAAAAATTATATTTATGAATGTAGCAAATGCTGTTTCGTGAAGGAAATGGTGTCTGGCGTCGAATCTTCTTTAGTATAAATAAAAAAGTGATAAGATGAGAACAGCGTGATTTATCAGTAGATACTCATAACTTTTTGAATACTAACTTTACTTTACCTACAGCAAGCTCGAAAACTGGGGAAACTATGTAATATATATCAAAACTGATCTTAGATGAAGGAATGAACCGATTATTTTTACAGATATATTAAAGCGAGGCGTTGTGTTTACAAAACACATAATCTCTCAAGAATTGAGCCGAAAGTTAGGAACGGAGTGTCTGAACTCTATATTCCCTCTACAAATACCCTGCTAAATGCGCGTAAAGTGTAAAGGTAAAAAAAAAATATCTAATTTCCTTTTGCACATACAATACGAAATTGCATAATGCATACACACATCTACATACAATAATTTCGAATCCAAAGCTGTTATCTCCAGAGACGACGGAGATTTTGCAATCACTACGCTTCAAGCTTCCACCATTGTCATTATACTCAACCAGCCATGTACTGGAATTAAATCTTACACATTAACCTATTTGTCAGCTACTGTAGAATAAATATAAAATTATATTATTTATTTTTTTTATTTCAGATTTAGGCTATATCTATATATATAAAAGGACTTGTGCTGACTGACTGAGGTAAGACGCACGCAGAGCCGTAACCACTGATGATAGAAACGTGAAATTTGGGCAGATGTTTATTTTCATATTCTGGACATCCACTAAGAAAGGATTTTGAAAAATTTTAACCCTAAAGGGATAAAATAGGGGTTGAAAGTTTGTATGGATTTTTTTTTAAATCGGCACCGATTTTTATAAAATTTGAAATTCAGACTCTTAAAAACATTTTATTGCACACGTGTTTCGTGGTTTTTTTAGAATTCACCCCTAAGTGTCCAAATAAGCGGGCGAAGCCGCGCGCGCCCACTAGTCGCGTATATAGCAGATTGGGCAGAAGGAATCTAGAGTAAAGACACTCCGTTATCCATTTTCCGCCAGCATTTTGTGTTTAGAGACAGAACTGAAGCAATTTCTCCTTGATACCAGCGCGAAGAAATGACAATAATAATAAACAATAATTCATTCCCTCGAGTGGGAATCGAACCCGCGACCACTTCGCCATTACGGTATTAAGATAATATTATAGCAAGGTATTACCGCCACGCTTTACTGTCATTCAAGTCAACAAGCCACGACGGCCCCATTGTGCTGTCACACCGTAGAGCTAGTAATACCTACTGCAAATAGGCGTTAAAAAGTTTAATTAATATATTACTTAAGTTTTTTTTGTTGGTTTTAGAAGTAATTGTGTATATAGTTATCAGTAAAATGATATTTTTTAATAGTTAGCTTCAATCATTATAATATTATTCATATTAACAGATTATAAGTACTTATTTAGAAAACGTGTAAAAATTTTAACGTAGCGGGACTCGAACCCTCGCCTCCTGGAAACCGACCACCGACTGACCGCCTTCTGGTCTTATTTTTCTTTCCTAAGTGTTGAATAACACTTTAAGAATGTAAAAAAATAAATAAATACTTATATTGAAAATATGTGCTTAAAAATTTATTAAGCAGGAAGAACAGGAGGTAAGAGCAACTCTGTAAAAGATAAAGATAGATAAAGGTGAAAATAAAATGGTTTCACCATTGATAGTGCGCTACTTTTGAAAATACTAAAATAGAGTGTAAAGAAGTAATATGTTAAGTTGTAAAAGTTGAAGCCGTTGTGGCACAGTGGGATAGCGTTTGATTGTAATCACGATGGTTTTCGAATCGATTCCTACAATGGGGAATGCTTATATTTAAATTGCCTCTCTTTCCGTTTTGATACACTAAGGACGGCGTTAAATTCCGCAAGTCAACACGCAATGTCACGAATATTAGACGGAAAGTGCATAACAGAGTATCTTAACACTAGACTTCTTCTGTTTACCCTATAAAAGCTGTTTAAAATTTATATAAAAAATCCATTATCTTATTTGTCCATTTTAACATGAAATAAATCTTATATTCTCTATTACCAAGAAATGTTTTGGTGATCGCCAAATGGCAATCTAATTAGCTACTTAAATATTTAAACGTATAATGCATATATCGTGTTTGAACAATTTATATAGCACGTACAAAGTGTGTAAATATACTATAAATTGGATCAGATGTCATAGTTAAGATATAATCTTATGAGCAAGAGAAATAGACAAGTCGTTAAATTAGAAAAAAAATGAATAAAACAAGAAAAAACTGGTTTCTTTAATTTTAATAGTTATAAAGTTTTAAGTTCTACTTTTTAAGTAAGTTGGCATTTAAACCATGATCTAAATTAATAAGTTAAATATAAAAGAAACAAGAATAAGTTCAATTTAAGATCAATATCATCAGAGAAAGATAAGAAGTGTCTTAACATTAGGTTCCTAGGTTCCCTTTGCACACTATGCGGCAGCCAGCGTAAAGCTAAAAATATATCATTAGAAATTTTCTGGTAGAAATGAGATCTCTCAGCTTGTGCCTCAATACATGAGACACGAGAGACCGGAGACCGTGTTTTTTTTTTCATTTTTTTACTAGTATTATAGTAACAAAAGAACCCAGGGCACTCACTGTAATATTTTAGAAAATGTAATTTATTTACAAAATTAGATATTTTTGTTTTAATATCATCATTATTTATCATAGAGAAGGTAACAAGCACAATAACTTCAGATTTAAATTATTAAAAAATCTTTTTAGGGTTCCGTACAACAAAAGGAAAAACGGAACGGATCACATTGTTATCCGTCAGTCTAGACAATTTATCTTGAAATCGCATAGCGGTATCAAGCTGAAATTAATATCATATATACAGGCCTATAGTCCCTTGAAGCACAAAAAAATTTTCTTCTAAGTCAACGCAATCAAAAGATACGAGCATTTATGCATGGATTTTGTTTTATAGGGCTTCATAGCGTACTTCCCGTGGACCTACAGACCACTTTGCTAATTTCATACAAAATGAGTGCATAAACATAAATTTGTCAACTAATATAAGTTCTTCTTGATTTACGATCCTGAAATGCTACGGAAGCCCCGATATGTGAGACCGACTCTCACTTTACAGGTTTTTTTTCAGCTATTACAGCTTCACACTGTATCCCGCACACAGTAGGGTAGGCAGTGGGAACCTAGTGTTAAGACACTCCGTTCCCCACTCTCTGCCGAATTCTAGAGAAATTGCCTGTTGAGTGGCAGAACTCAATGTCGCGTTTTGCCTCGACACCAGAGCGAAGAAATGGAAATATAAATTTAAGTAAATATTTCATCTCCTCGAGTGGGGATCGAACCCACAACAGGTCAGTTTTCCAGTCACACTTTGTACCGCTGTGCCACGACCGGCCTCAGCTATTACAATAAGTAATTATACAGGTTTGCCATTACACGAACGTATCAGATAATGATCGTTGCGAAGTAACACCTTTTAGTTTAATGCAATTATTCTAATACTCAAATTGATTGAGATAATACACCTCTATACTCTATACGTCTATCGCACTTGTCGAGTGAAAGGTGCACTATCATTCATTATTTCGTGGTACAACGATATGTTGATGTATGAACGATATGTACGTAGATACTAGCTTATAAGTAAGTTTGTTTTTTTCAGCTTTGCAGGGTAGATAGAGGGAACCTAGCAATAAGACGCTCCGTTGACCACTTTTCGGCGAATACTAAAGGTATTTATATGTTGAGTAGCGGAACTCATCAGAGTGATGAAATTAAAATATTAAATATTTCATATTCTAATGCGGGAATCGAACCACGTTACGCCACGTCTGGACGTATTGCACGTATCAATTAAAAAATACACGTACTTTTGATTTCGTACGAAATTAGTAATAAGTACGAAATTTCTAAACTTTTTCTAATGTTAAAATAATTTAAAACGCTTAGAGACGAAGTAAAGTATCATTTGATAGTAAAGTTTATTTGTCGCTTGATTAACTATTTTTATTTGCTACGATAAAGACAATTATAGTGAGTATTTCGTTCAAAAAGGGCAGGGTCCTATAAATATGAGCATTTCCCAAAGAAATTTTTTAACTCCCAACTATAGAATTCTCCAAATATTTTCCATAACCTCAAAAAAAGTTATTCCTTTATATATTGATATATTGAGTATTATTTTATATATGTACTAGCGGCCCGCCCACGGCTTCGCCCGCTTAAAATACATGATTATTGATTTAAGCAGAATTGATTGACAACTATAATAAAATAAAATAAAATAAATAAATAAATCAGCTTCACGCTGTATCCCGCACATAGCAGGGTAGGCAGAGGGAACCTAGTGTTAAGACACTCCGTTCCCCACTTTCTGCCGAATTCTGGAGGCATTGCTTG
>DWQW01007567.1:0-14845 GCA_018249695.1 Heliconius erato demophoon | reverse complement strand
ACTCAACACGCAATGCCTCCAGAATTTGGCAGAAAGTGGGGAACGGAGTGTCTTAACACTAGGTTCCCTCTGCCTACCCTGCTGTGTGCGGGATACAGCGTGAAGCTAATTTAATTTAATTTAATTTAATTTACTATATTTGAAAAAAAAATAACAAAAACTTCGATTTTCGTATGTTTTTTTTTATTTTCTATTGTTTAATAGACCAAGTGAATAGTTCATTAAGTTTAATTTCATATTTATGATATAACTAGCAAGCTTTACGCGGCTTCGCCCGCTTAAATTATTATATTATAGTGGAACAAATATCCATCTTCACAAACTTTCACATTTGTTATAATAGGAGGAAGTAGGATTACTGAATTTTATAATACACATTTATTTAGTAATTAAAAAAACATATCAAATAATAAAAATTGGTTATTATTCATATTATATTTTTCAGATTTCACTGATTCCGTTATCAATAATCATATGCTTAGTTTACATATCAGGACTATCAGGTTCAGGTACTTTTATTAAAGAAACCACAAAAAGAAGAGAACCTGAAACTAATGCCGAAATAATGATGGCGGCAGAATCAAAGTGGTGGAAACATTTTGGTAAAAAATACCCTCATATTTATGGACATAATTTATGGCATAAAGGATGAACAATATTAGTTTTTTTTTAATAAAAAAAGTAAACTTCAATGTTGTTTTATTTTTTCTTTGCCTCACTTTAATCGAAAGATACGATATTATGCACACAACAGGGTAGGCAGAAGGAACCTAGTGTTAAGACACTCCATTCCTCACTTTCCGGCGAATTTTAGAGGTATTGCGTATTGAGCGCTTTACCTTGACACCAGAGCGAAGAAATGGATATATAAATTTTAAATAAAAATTTCCTGTAGTGAGGATCGGTTTGATCCTCCACAGCCAGTCGCGTTTACAGTCACACTTTGTGCCTCAAATATATCTATATATAATATATATTAATAATTTCTTTAATACATATATAATTATATATGTACTTCGATTAATAGATGCATCGAACGTTTTACATTCAGATGGCATTGATAAGTAGCAAACATTAACCGAACAACAACCGGAGCAAATAAAATAAATCTTTTAACTGGAAGACATGAATTATATACTTTTCAACTAACAACAGTAATATGAACACTTATATAATTACAAATTTGATAAAATAAAAGAATAAGATAAAAGAAAAGAATAAGAAATAAGAGCTATGCATCTACTAAATGAAATAATCTATATATATAAAAGGACATGTACCGGACTGACTGAGGTAAGACGCACGTACAGCCGGAACCGCTGTGCGTAAAAACGTGAAATTTGGACAGATGTTTATTTTTATAATCTGGACATCCACTAAGAAGGGATTTTGAAAAATTTTTATTTCAAATTTTTTATTGTATTTTTTTAATCCTAAAGGGATGAAATTTTGTATGGATTTTTTTAAAATCGGCACCGATTTTTATAAAAATTTAAATTCAAACTGTTAAAAATATTTTATTGAACACGTGTTTCGTGGTCTTTTTAGAATTCGCCCCTAAGGATGCAAATAAGCGTGCGAAGCTGCGCGCGCCCACTAGTATTTTATAAAAACCTGATACAGACTTCTAATAAATACTTACTGATTATGGGTTAATAATTTAATTTATATTATGGCTTAACATTACATTTATATGGATAGTAGGTATTAATTTTTATTAATATGTATATGTAAATACATGTTGATTTTTCCTTATCTAAAATTGTTAAATAAATTATTATAGCAATTAGTAGAAATGAATTAGAACATTTATAGCCGAATCAAATTTCGAACATTTAAAAATGTATCGAAACAACTTCTGAATTAGTATCAATCTAAAGGTTTTAAGAAGGCGCCAATATGGAGTGTGTATATGTAAGATATTTCAAAATTAATTGTAATTTTTTTTATTTTTAAATATATTTTTCATATGTTTTATGTCCAATTTTTTTTTCAGGTTCGCGTAGTCTTGTCTCTATTTTATATTATTTTAGCCGCGATGAAAAATAATCATACAGTTCCTCATGATGTAAGCGAAGATATTGGTTGGGGTGATTTGGGAACAATGTGGGGTTAACTTCACAAAAAAAAACACAGTTTAAAATTACAAATTTTATCATAGTTACGATTTCTTATATTACTTATAATTTATTTTAATTTTTTTGTTTGTTTATTACTGTTGAATATAATATTCATTAAAAATTCAAGGCACAAAGTAGCCATGTTCATTCAGGTAAATATTATCACTATCAATCAGAAATATATATATTTTTCGTTTAGAAGGATTTAGTAGTAATTGCCGTGTTTTGAAAGATTAATATATTATTATTTTTTTTATCAGCTTCACACTGTGTCCCGCACACAGCAGGGTAGCCAGAGGGAATCTAGTATTAAGACACTCCATTCCCCACTTTCTGCCGAATTCGGGAAGCATTGCGTGTTGAGTGGCAGAACTCAACGCCGCACTTTGCCTCAAGTAAGATTATTATTGAGTAAGATATTATTATTTATTAACATTGTAAGTAAGGAGTAAGATTTTGTAATATTTTTGTTGTCCTGCATCCCATAATCCCACTCCTAATCATTAAATTAATATTATAGAGGTATAATTAACTTTATTATTTTAATAGATTTATGGAGACTTCTTATTATAATGAATACCTGCTACGATGCTTAGAACGAGTACTATAAAAGCTTATATTACTCTCCATGAAAAAAACTTGCGAAATATAATAATATTTATATAAAAACTCAAAAAAATTATATAATAAATCCGAACTCAATAGTTTAGTAATATTCTAATACTAAAAAAGAAAACAATAATCCAAATTAAAAACACAAACATAAAATTATTTTGAATATTATATTTATGGTCCGCTTGACCTTATTGTTAAATTGTGGCCAAATTATACAAATCTTTAAGGAAATTATAGCCTGTCATTCTAGTATATCAGCTATATTATTTATTGTAAAGCTTCATCTAAATCAGTTCAGTAGTTTTTGTTTTAAAGTGCAACAAGCAACCATCGTCACAAATTTTCACATTTATAATATTCATAGGACTTACGTCTCAGCGAATGCAATACAGTGATGGCATACACCGATATACATCAGTTGCAGTTCATATTAAATTAATTTTTAACATTATATTTTTAATGTGTATGTAAAAGTAACAGTTATTAATAAGCTTTAAAAATATAATTCAAGAACAAAGAAATGATATGTCTTCGTAATAATTCGTACTTTAAAATATTTCATTTTCAGATAACTTAATTTAGCCCGGCAATTATATGAGATGTGATGGAGAGCCTCGGAATATTTTGGCCAAAAATCAATGCTTCGGTTATCACCACAGATACATATATAACATTTATTAGAATCTATCAACATTAGGACGAGCCTCGATCTACAACATGCTTAAGAAAAAATAAATCTGTCAAATATTATAAGGAAAATTGTAAATTATCCTTTAAATGTAATTATTATTGTATAAAATTGTTAATTGCTATTAATATATCATTATTTATGAAGCTGTTAATTAAATTTTAATGGTTCTTAAAAAAATCTACATTTATATAGTCAAGAATTTTGTGGTCCATAATTAAATCCACTGTATAAAAATTACGTTTCCAAAATACATATATATATTAAAAATTCACTATGTACTGACAAGTCTGTGAAGCCGATATTCGATGTCGTAGTCGCCTACTATTTACAGCAAACTTTAATTTTTTAAAACTTAGGTTGTTTCTTGAATGACGCGGCAAGAAAAACCAGAAAAAATAAGCGATAGGGTTCCTGAAACCGTAACTCGCCAGTTGACCTTATGTTCGGCCTTTTTTAAACCGACTATAAGTTCAGTCGGCCAAAAATCATAATCACCACATCGTTTTTAAAAATATAAATATTTCATATTTCTAGCTTAACGGAAAGTATCACAATTAATAGTACGGTCAAATTAGCTACAAAAGTAGTGGTCAAATACCAGTGCTGACGTTTGGTAAAAGAGACCTTATCTAAACAATAAGTAATAAAATATCAAAAGCCCCCTATAGATCCTATATGTACTAAAAATACGAAGGCCAACCTTACAATTATCTACTAAAATTGTCTGAATGTTTTTACTTTTAAAAATCACTCATTTTAAGATACTAAACGTGGAAGAAGTGTCATAACTAACTAAGTTAACCTCACTCCGCGAACTTCCATTTATATAAAATAAAATATATATCTTGGAAAATCTCAATAGCTTACATAATATTATATTGTTAAAAAGGTTCAGCTGTATACCCAAAATGCATAACATGTTTTGTTCATTTACAATTTTTTTTTGTACACTATTTTGATCAATCTCGCAAGATTTAACCAGCGTTCGCAATGTGAACGCAGAAAAATAAGTTTTTATAACATCGCATTTATAGTTTTTTGCAACACTTCGTTCTAATGTAATGTTCAGCCCACATATACATTTATCTAGAATTAAACTATCTAATTAATAGCGCACCGTAAGAACCCTAGATTAATTATTATTATTTGGGAGGCATATACTCAGTCTGGCCACAAATATTGTTACAATTAAAAATAAACAAGATATTACTTTCGAATTTAGAATCTGTCATTTTCGCTGTAATTTGTTCTTTCGCGCCAAAACATATGTTGTAAAATAATTTGTGATATTAAAATGGAGAGCAGAAATAAAGAGAATCGAATCGCTGTGATTGCTTCATATAAAGTAGATATAGAGAAAATATATTTTTTAAAACCGTAAAACGCTTGATATTAGTTAATGTTTGTGTTCCGGGCTATTAATAGATACAATGAAACCTCTTTGTGATATTAAAAAATTTGGCCATTCACGTATTGTTCATACGAAAAAGGCAATCAAATCAGTAAAGGATGCGAAGTCAGCGCTCCTTTTACGGGAACAGCATATAGGGTAACATATTTTAAACCTATACCTAAAGAAATTAATCTAGATACCTCAACAGTTTAGACGTAAGATTTTTTTTTCATTTCACGATGTTAATCCATACCTGTATTTCGTGTTACGCAGTTACGCATAGATACCAAAAACGTAAACACATACTACTACAAAAATACTACTAAAGGTTAACCAACTTCAAAACAAACAAACAAACAAACTTGAACAAAAACCTTAAATAAAATTGACAAATAAGAAGAGAAACTACAGATACTTATATATCTGTTTACTATTTAAAATCTTTATAAAATCATGGTAGAAATTTCTAATAAATACTGGTTCTGGTCAATTATATAATATGTATTTAATTATTCATGGTTTAACGTTACATTTATATGGATATTAAGCGATATTTATTATCAAAACATAAATTTTATTTTTTTCCTTATCTACAACTATTGTATTAATTATTATAGCAATTAGTAGATACATAGGTATTAAAAAATATGGCCAAATCGAATTTCGAACATATAAAAACAAATCAAAACAAGTTCTAAGTTCTTATTGTTAAACTAAAGATTTTATATTTTTTGACAACATGAACAGTGCATATGTAAGTAAAATGTTTAATATTTTTATATATAAATACAGAATATATATCTTTACAAAATTTTATGTATTTTTTAAAAAATACATAAATAGTGTATAATTTACTTTGGCAAATTTCTGTTAGTATTATGTATTTTTAGTTCGTTTTAAGGGAACGATGGGACTGACATTTTTGTATTTTATTTACTTAAAAAGTCCCTAAATAAAAAACATATTAAAAAAAATTATATAACTTATTTATAACACATAGCAGTATAGGCAGAGGGAACGTGGGACCCTAATGTTACGACACTCCATTCTCCAATAACACATTTCTGCACCTCACTTATCGCAAAGCTCTTGAAGAATTGCGTGTGAAGTGTCGTTCTTTGCCTCGTTATATTACGATATAACGAACTCGGAATCGAACCCACAAACATCGCGTCTTCCTTCAGTCTTGTACCCCTGCGCCATATTTAATTATCTATATTTATTTTGAGAATGTCTGTCTAAAAGTTTTTTATTTTGTAGGTCCGCATAGCCTTATCATTATTTTATATTATTTTGGCTGCGACGAAACATAATCATACAATGCATGAAGAAGACGTAAGCGAAGATGACTGGGCATCAATCTGGGATTAACCTGTATTAAGTTACCTCACGACCAAATATTTAGTTTATATTTCCAAATTTTATTATAAGTAAAGTTTCAAATTCTTATTTTATTTGAAATTCATATATTTTATATGAGAAACGAGGCAACCACACAGCGTCTAAGTTAACAATTAGATACGTAAGTGTTCACTCAAAAATTCCAATGTCTGTCCTTGGAAAAGGTCATGAATAAGGCTGGAGTAAGGAGAAAGTCGTTCCTCTCCCTAATATCTATTGACTGTCTATGGGCCTACATGAGGAAACGTTTTAGTAGTGATTTCGGTGTTTTAGAAGAACAACATTTTAAGTAAGACCTAAACATTTATTGAAAATGCACGTGAGTAGCTCTAATTTCTTTTTTTTAATCGACTTCTGTACGAAAAGAAGGTTCTCAATTCGACTGTATTTTTTTTGTTTGTTACCTCAGAACATTTGACCGGGTGAACCGATTTTGATGATGATTTTTTAAAGTCAAGCTAATGCTACAACAACCTCACTACAATATGAAATTACTAAGCCTGTTTGTTTTACTTGGCACCGATTTCAAAATTATAGAATCTTTTAATTAATGATTTTTGTTTAAAAAATCAAAGTATGGTTTACTTAATGTAAAATTATTTTTTTCTTTTTAATTCGTTGTTTAAAGTCGGTTTTTCTTTTGTTAAAATTTAATTTATGACTTGTTCCTATATTCTATTTATTTAATTGTAATATTTTTTTAATTTGAAAATAATAAAAACTTTTTTTTTAATATAATTAACATTTTTATTTATTTTTGAATAACAAATATTTCAAAGTTCATCGTTTAAACATAAATTGATTAAGCTTAGCTATTATATATTCAAAAGAAGAGGTCATTAGATTTCATGAACTACTGAAGTCTTTTTAATTATTTAAGAATAGACATTGTTTTTATTCACTTTTTTATCTAACGTATGTAATGATAAAATCTTTATATTATCTATATAAAAATAATTTTGAATTTGATGGATACGTATAACCACGAAAAGGAACCATGGAACGTGGCAGGTCACGTTGCATAAATTAAACGGAATTCAAATTAAATGCAACACCAAAAAAAAAATCAAAATTTTATACTAAATAATATATTGTTTTATACTAAATAATATATTGTTTTATACTAAATAATGACATATTTGTCTCAATAAGATTTAGAAGCGAGCAGAGGACGACAACTTTAAAATATCCTTCATATAATAAAAAAATGGTGATTTTATGCGTATTTTTTTTATTTCAGATTCTTTTTTGTTTATTACTAATAGTTACTATTATTAAAGCAATAGTATTAGATCCATCTATATATCTGTCCCCGAGCCCCCCCTTAACCACAACAAAAGATAATGACATTGAAAAGTCGTGGTCACGAAGTTCGATGATTAAAGAAAAAAGCAGTGCATTGACTCCTTCGGAAGATCGTAAGTAATATTTTTTATTCATATTTTAACGACTAGTATATAAATCTAAATACCTATTATATAGCATAAGCTGTAAACATCATGCAAGACGGACGCCGGGCTTTTGCCTTATCCCATTAGGCATAATACAAAGAAGAATTAAATTTTTATAAAATTGAGGCCAATCGTGGCGCAGAGGCACAAAGTGCGACTGTTGAAACGCGACGGGTTGTGGGTTCAATTTGCTCTGGAGAAATTTTTGCAATTTTTATTTGCTATGGTGGAAAAGCGCCCCGTTGAGTTCCGCTACTCATCAAGCAACGCCTACAGAATCCGGCCGAAATGGGGCACGGAGTGACTTAACATTAGGTTCCCTCTGACGCTAAAATAATAATAACAAAAATTTATAACTACAAGATGACTTCATTGATTTGTCAAATTATATATTTCTTTTTTGCTTCAAAAGAACTTTGCAATATTAAATATCTCTTAAGGCCTTTTATCAGCTTCACGCTGTACCCCGCTTACTGCAGGGTAGGCAGAGGGAATCTAGTGTTAAGACACTCCGTTCCCAATTCTCTTAAGGCTTAACAAGTAAAAAAAAGTTTTAAATACATATTTTAACATACAGACTGTTTTATTTTCAGGTAATATAATTATAACAACCTCACAACCACATGAGACCATGGAGGGCCTTGAAACATTTTGGCCTAGCTTCCATCCTAGTGTGCGAGGTATTCACATACCTCTATCATTTCATTTATCTGGTACATACGGAGGTAAATCTGGCATTGGAGCTGGAGTCTATACTAGTAGCTACATGAGCATGGCTGATGGATTTTCAAACCGTGGCAAAGCAGTCCTAGCTGGTACCAATTATAAATCCTATAGTGGACACCCTGGCTTGAGAATATACGGTGGTGATACCAAGCCAGCCTGGAGTGGATGGGGAAACGGCAGATGGGGTCATTATGGAAAGGGCTGAACATGACAAAAATCAATGCTTCATTTATTTCAAGAAATAAATAACATTTATAAGAATCTTTCAACTAAGACTTGCCTCGTTCTAGTGTATTTTATATTTATTTTAAAAACAAATATGTAAAATATTTTAAAGGATAATTGTAAATCACAATTGCTTTACTTATAATATATCATGATTTATAAAGTTGTTAATTTATTTTTAATGACTATTACATTATTGGATCTAAGTTTGAATTTCAATGACAAAGTTTTTATTATAAATTGATGAGCAAGATGAAGTGTTTACAAACGGAAAATCCATTCATTATCTGACACAGCAGATGTGTCACTTTGTTTAGATATTAAGTACTTACGTAGATTACGTTAAAGTCAGTAGTATTGTGTAATGTCAGTAGTGTTGTGTATGGTATAAAATACAACTCAAAATTATTTATAAAAATTTTTTTTATAAATTTAAGTTGTATCTCGAACAGTAGAGGGACCCTGGGAACCTAATGTAATGAAACTTCGTTCCCATTAAGACACAGCCGTTCCTCACTTTCCGCTGAATTCTGAAGGCATTGGGAATTGAACCGCGGAACTCAACGCGCTTTATCTCGTTACCAGAGCAAGAAAATAAAAATATTTAATATTTAATTTCCTCGAGTGGTAATCGACTCCACAACCTGTCGTGTTTACAGTCACGCTTGTGCCCATGCGCCACGAGTGGCCTGACTAATTTAATATTTTTTCGCTGTATTCCGCACACAGCAGGGTAGGCAGAGGGAACCTAGTGTTAAGAGACTCCATTCCCCATTTTCCGCCGAGTTCTGGAAGCATTGCGTGTTGAGCGCGGCTTCAAGCCGCGCTTTGACTCGACATCAGGGCGAAGAAATGAAAATATGATTGTAAATATTTTTTTTTTACAGTCACACATTTTTTTACTGGTCTCAATCTATTATTATTTAATATCTTATTTCTACAAATTTTAGAGACATTGTTTCGCACACTGTTTAAATAGGCCGGATAAATGAAAATGTTTTATATATTTTTTTTTTGTTGGAAATGTACTCTAAGCGCATGATAATATTTTTTTGCTGGTATCAACTTTAATACAAGCTTTCAAAAAAATGTGTAAATTTATAACATAAACCTATAAGGATATATGTATCTACTACTATTCATAGCAAAAGTTGTGGAAATTTCTCTTCTTAAAAAAACCGGACAAGCGCGAGTCGAGCTAGCCCACCGAGGGTTCGGTAATAAAATTGGAGGTCAAAAAACTTGAGACATCCAATCTTTGTTGATGGCTGACATCGATGTATTTCTTTCGATTTTTATCGAGCATCGAAGCTTTATCTTCGATGTCCACATCGGTGTTTTTCTAACATCGGGCATACATACTTGGCAGACAGACAAACAGACAGATAGACAGGGTTCCTTTTCACCTTCAAAAGTGCGGAGCCCTAAAAACAGGGTCCGCCGAGATTCGAACTTGGATCACTGGATTAAGAGTGCTCTCCATTACATCATAGCACCAAGTAAATAGTTGTTTGTAAGTAATATGAACATTGGTTTTTAAACATTCTAAAGGTAATTTTAGTAGAAAAAACATGCCTGAGGAAAGTCACAAGGATATAGGCAGACTCTACATATAATATTCCTTTAAAAATAAAGACATACTTAATGTAATTTATAATAATTATAGTTAAATGTTTAGAATTTGGACAGAATATCTAGAAATTAGGCTGAAAAAAAAGTAATTCTTTGCCATAAAATAAAGTAGAAGTTGACGCTACAATAAGAATATAAATACTAGGATATGATTTTTAAGCAAAAAAGTTAGGTTCCACCGAGATTTGAACTCGGATCGCTGGATTCAAAGTCCAGAGTGCTCACCATTACACCATGGAACCGGTTATTATTAGCTTACTATAATATTAATTGTATTTCGGTAATTAAATGAACAATAATAAAGCAATGGCTTTGGAAAACACTTGAATAAACAAATTTCTTACAATCTCACTCAAGAACGTCAATTAGCATTTAACTGTAATTAGTAACTAATAATTTATCTTTCGATCTTTATAGGCATAATACCGAATACAAAATAATATCGATATTTATTGAAATAAATTAAATATACTTAAAGTGTACTGTAACTAATAGAAATATTGTTTTATTTGCTAAATATTTTGATTTTTTTTAAAAAGTTATTTTTAAATAGGAAATGTATAAATAAATTCATGGAAAATATTAGTCGTAATATAGAAACAACTGGCTAAGCTTTTGTGACATACAATCGCCAACGTCCATACCACGTTGAACACACCGGTTCTCGTCCGATCACCGAAGTTAAGCAACGTCGGGCGCGGTCAGTACTTGGATGGGTGACCGCCTGGGAACACCGCGTGCCGTTGGCTTTTTATGCTACTTTTTTAAATTAAGAGTTAACCTTTTTATGGAAGAGATATAGGAAACTAAGTCACACTTGAACTCTCTGAACATTTGAAATCAGGTTATAAGGCAAGACGAACACGTTCTTTTTTTTATAAAATCTATATAATGTAGAGTCACATATAATTCTATGTCTGAAAGTAGAATCGTTTTCTACTTAAAAAAATTATTTTCTTAAATTTAGTAATAGATAAAAATGAGGATACAATTACACTATAGGTACTATCAACCTAAACGTGTCTTCAGCCGCTTTAACTTATGACTATATTATAGCCAAATTATACAAAATGTTTTATAAAGATGATAAGATCAGTTATATTAGGTACTGTAAAGTTTCATCTAAATTCATTCTGTAGTTTTCACATGAATGTGGAACAAACATCCATTTATTTTTTGTAAAAAAACATAAAAAAAAGAATTCACTTTTTTAGTACCTACCTACAAAACATGAATATTATTCTGGAACACTGAGTTATACCTAAACATAATTGCATCCGCTATTAAATAACTGACTTGACAACTTGTATTACAGCAAAAGTCGTTACTAACTAAATATCACTATTAATATGCCAGTAAAATGTCAAAAATAACAATAGAATTTCCTGCACAAATACTGATTTAAATCCCCGCAAATTCCATTTCCATACAGAATAGTATGGAAAGGATACTGTTCATAGTTTTGATGCTACCAGCTCTGGCACTATGCTCCGGAGAAGGAAATATACATTTACTGGAGGAAGAAGTCGCTTCAGCTCTTAAGTCTTGTTTACAAATACAAGATATATATGGAAAAGAAAGTGTAAAACGGCAACGTCGAGCGGATGTATATTCTAATAATGAGAGAACACCCCGTATAGACAATACGAATAAGGAAATAAACCCATACAACCATGTTCGACGCAATGATAGTTTCCAGAACAAAATACATGTTCTAAATGATACTGATTACGATTATTTGGGCTACAAATCTGGTGATGGGGACGAAAAATTTATTAAGAGTGTCCCAAAACCTGCCCTGAATAATGCGAATAAAAAATATGTCAATGGAAGCAACAAGAGAATCAGAAGAAATGAACCGCTTTTAAGTAAAGATGATAATGACCAGGTAACTCGTATAGAGATTATAATAAAAAATCTACTAAGTGGCGCAAGAGCACAAATGTGTGACTGTACACGCGACTGGTTGGGGGTTCGATCCCCGCTCGAGTAAAAGTAGGTAGGTATTTATTTAAATTTATACGTTTTTTTTTTCTTCGCTCTGTTGTCGAGGCCAAGCGCGGCGTTATGTTCTGCCACGCAACACACAAAGCCTCCAGAATTCTGCGGAAAATGGGGAACGGAGTCTTAAGACAAGCTTCTCACGTTCCTTTTTCCTACCCTACTATGTAACTATGTGTGAGATACAGCACGCGATAAACTAAGCATTTGTTCAACAACAAACGTAAACTGTAAGTACCTACATTGGTTTCTGAATTCCATCTCCACTCGAATCAATTATTATTATTTCCTCATCACTCAAGACGCGATGTAGACATTTATTATTTGCTGCAAAATTATCTGTGTTTGTCTTGCTATGTGGGAAAAAATATTACCTTTAGCATATTGGTATATCTTCGTTAATTAATATTATTTATGCATATATACATCTAAGTACATACTTATTTCCAAGTTCTAAAACCGTACGAAATTCAAATCACAAATTTAAATCCTTATCTTGAGTATCATTAACATATATATTGTATACTTAATACGGATTTAACTCTTAATGAATATAATTTAAAAACTCAATAAAAATACTCCTTGCCAAAATTAAACGCAAAAAAAAAACATAATTAAGTTTTTTTTATTGTTTTTTTACAGTGCCTCAGCCAGTGTGTTTTCGCCAATTTGCAAGTGGTAAGAAATAATTCCGCACGAATCGTTTGTGAATAATTGTTCATTATATTAGTCACGGCCGTGTATATTTTCCGCAGGTGGACTCGCAGGGAATCCCCCGTGAGGCGGAGATGTGGAATAAAGTGCAAAGCACTCTAGCATCCCAACAGTCGCGAGTATTGCTTAGAGATCAGTTAAGGGCGTGCTTTCAGGAATTACAATCAGGTATTCTGCTTATGAAATGTCTTTTAGTTATAATAATTATGGTTTCCTATTATAAAATGCAGATTGCAAAACCCTAGAAGTTACATTTTATATTTTAGGTACCTTTAAAATTGTGTTTTAATAAACATCAATAGAGGAAGATTTTGTTTGGTTGATCTCAGGAACTACTATTAATATTATAAATCTAAATTTTATTCTCTGTAGTAAGGTAAACATAGTACAAAAGTAAAAAAAATGGCTATTGTTTATGGTAAATACGCCATTAAAAATGGTTATTCCCTCTACTATCTACTCTAGATAATCACGTGAGATCTTTATTTATGAAAAATATAAAAATTATAATGCTCTGTTGACTTTAACAAATGTTATACAATAAATATTATATTTTATTCTAAGGAGTTATCAATTATGTTATATAAGTAGGTACTCGAACTGCAATTATGATTTTTATTGAAAATATTCCCACAAGACATTCCACAATACTATATTTTTCCCTGTTATTTAAAAGATATCACCTATCTAAGAAATAAAGATAGAAGTGTAGTATATTGTAGTTAAGTCTTATATGATTAGTTCACTTCAATTCAATTTAGATTACAATCTTAACCGACTTCTATAAAAGGAGGACGCTATTAATTCCGGTGAACCGATTTTGATGATTCTTTTTTTTATTTGAAAAGAGTAAATATTGTTTGATGAGAGTTTGGTTAGGTTCTTGTTTTTTTTATTAAGTTATTTGTTGTAATATATAATACTTAGTACTTACTTACTATGCAAGTCATTTGGAATTTAAAGCACTGGGTATTACCTTCAATTTATCTGACCACAAAGGTCTGTTAATCTGCATACTAGTTTTCAATATAATATCATAATTTATTATAAATTTATGAAATATGTCCAAGTTGGTATAACATTTAATTTAATAATTAGTTGCTATCGTGGTCCAAGGTACAAGGAGAAATTAATATATTTAAGTTATTATCTCTTTACATACGGTGAAAAAATTAAAGCCAAATAAAAGATATATTTTTAGCATTTCCCCATCGACATTCATCGTCATTCTTACATGATGGAAATTCCTTCTGAACGGACGAAATAATGAGTCTACATTCTCCATTCACACAGCAAGACAATGGACCACATTACCGGCTGTAATTTCCCAGTCCGACCGGTCCGGCCGATCTGTCACATAATGCCCACATTCACCCAGTCTTCAAATCTAACTGATAAGATAATTTTTAGGCAAGCCTGCGTCAGCACTCACCGTAGACCGCGTCAACGCTTAACATGAGGCTTGACGCCATCGAAAGCATATTTTAGTATTATTCCACACTTAAAAAGTTTTAAGGGTGGAACGGAGTGTCTTAACACTAGGTTCCCTCTGCCTACTCTGCTGTGTGCGGGATACAGCGTGAAGCTGTATAAGAATTTTAAAGTAGCGAGATTTGTACTAGCACCTCTTGGATATCGACCATATAAAAGTATATTATTGGTCAAAACCGAAATGACTACACTCGAACTTTACTTTTTTTATAAATAAAAATAAATAAAATAAATTAAATTAGCTTCACGCTGTATCCTGCACACAGCAGGGTAGGCAGAGGGAACCTAGTGTTAAGACACTCCGTTCCCCACTTTCTGCCGGATTCTGGAGGCATTGCGTGTTGAGTGGCAGAACTCAACGCCGCGCTTAACCTCGATACCAGAG
>DWQW01007566.1:0-14846 GCA_018249695.1 Heliconius erato demophoon | reverse complement strand
TTAATACAAAATTCCACATATAGCAGGTGTAGTCGGAGGGAACTAGTGTTAAGTGATTCCATTTTCAGTCCCAACTTTCAAGATATTTCGTGTGGATTCGAACCCACAACCGTTGTGTTTACTGTCAAACGTTGTGCCTCTGCACTATTACGGTCTTCTAATAATGTTAACCAATAATAATACATAATTTAAATAAAGAGCAATATTAGCTAGAATTCTTCAATGACATCTAAGACAATACATAATCATGTGGATTCAGATTCAGTCACAATCAAACATAAATTTACTACTTTTACAACGCAAAGCCATTAAGAAATACCTTAATACAATTTAATTAAACTGAATTATTGTTTTTATAAGATAATATGGCATTTCAAGCGTGATATTGTTATGGTAATAGGTATTATTTACTTTCGCGGTCGGCATGCCTACATTCGACTTTTTGTCGGATTGTCTGTATATCCCGTCCTGAGGCCTTCAGAAAAAAGATAAACAGCCTTTACAGGAAGGAGGTACCTTTTCCTTCTATGTGCATTTATTGTGTTTTTTCTTGATAGGTATTACTTATTTGTAGTGTTACTGTAGGCTTTTGCCACGTATTTTAGAAATACATACTCTGCAGTTTTAATATAAAAATTACGCTGTATTCTGAACGTCATCTGCTTGTCATTTTGCAAATGACAAACGGATGACGTTTCGTCCACCGCAACAGTTTATATTTTTTTCTCTAAATAAACAAATAATTTACATTCTTTAAAGGTACTTAATGCGACTTACTAAAGAGTAAATGAAATTACGATATAGTCAAAATGGGCGAACAAGGTAAATCGTTTCGAATAGATTGGTTTGATGGAACAGTTACTGAAAACACAAGGCCTACCATGTCTAATTATTTGGATGAGGAAGGTACTACATCAAAACAAATTTCAAAACAATCACCTAAATCCCAACAAATAGAAAAGAAGGCTATTGGGTTCAAACGATTGGTTGACCTTTCAAATTTGTCACAACCAATTCTGAACCTCGAACTTTCTAATAGGCCAGGTTTTTGGCTTCTTTTTAAAGATGATATAAAAGGTGATTTTATAGTGCTATTGGTTAAAATCATAAAAACTGTTTACCAATCGTTAGATGCTTATGACACATCAAAAATTGTATATCTACTGAAAGATGAATTTGAAAAATCTGACTTTTTATGCAAATTAAAAGAATATTTAATAGATATACCAAAAGTGAGAACTGTAAATAAACCCAGAAATGCATATTTATGGGATGATGTAGAATCTTTCTACTTTTCTGTCCTCGATATGTGTGCTGCTATAGTTAATCTAGGGAATCATTCTAATGAATATTTAAAAAAGTTGTTTGATATATTGGAGGTTGCTGAAACTAGTGCCATAGCAGTCCAAGAAGAGCATATGGAACCTATCAAACCAACATTTTATGAAGAACTATACAAATTAAAGATGAAATTAGAGCAATCTTCAAGATTTGTTAGTATTCATTTGCATTATTTTATTATCAAAATAGTATTTAATTTGTAAAAAGAAATTTTAATGATTACCTTTTTATTACATTACTTGTTACCTGTGTAAAGACATTGAATTTAATGATGTATGTATATGTATTTAGAATACATTTTAGAAATCCTTTTTTGCTTAAAGCACCTTTAAAAATGTCCCTGGTTATGTAATAGTATTTTTTTTTATTCATAGGTTACAAAAATGAAATATTCTATCATGTTGTGTTCCTAGCTTTGTCAACTTGGTTTTCAATATTTATTGTATTTTAAGTATAATAGAATATAATGAATTATATTCAGTTGATATAATAATTATTTTGTATATATTTATAGGTCTGGGAAGAAATATCCACACATGAATTACAATCTTTAACTCAAGAACTGAATGATAAGAATAGTTTTAGGAATCTTAACATATTTCCTCATAAAGATGATCTTTTAAGTAATAAAAATGTTAAAATAGAACCAAATATTATTGATGGGGCCTATCCATCAATTACAAGTTATTTGGATTTACAATTTAGGTTGTTACGGGAAGATTTGTACGGCCCATTGCGAGAAGGACTGTGTAAGTGATAAATTATAATTTCATATTAAATATTTTATATTTTTTTTTTTTTTTTTATTCAAAAGATCAACTCACAATGCGACTGTGTTTACAGTCAAATGTTGTGCTGCGCCACAACACTCTTTATATATATTTTTATGTATTTATTATCACAGGATTCAAAATAATTTCATAACATAATTTTATTTGTGATTTTAGCTAAATATATTGAAAACCCTTCTAAAAGAAGATTTGAAAATATCAGGTGAGGTTCAAAATCATAATAATAATTTGATCTGGATATCAAACCTGGAACCTTATAAATTTCTTAGATTATCCAATGTCAAACAAAAGTATTTTAAAATTATAATATATTTTTAATAACTCAATAACAAAAAAATATTTCTCTTGATATATCTATGTTTTTACCTTCATGGTAGGAAAGCCTTAAGTGACCCATACTGTTTGCATAAAAAAACACAATTTACCACCTTTTGTCCCAATTTGAGACATTGCTTGGTAGAACTTAATGTTGTGCTGCATTATACTAAAGCGAGGCCTGCAAAAACAAAATAACAATTTATTGCCATAAGTAGAAATCGAACCTATGACTGTTGCATTTACATTTACTGTATTACTGTGTTGCATGGCCTTATTTTCTGGTCAAAGTTTAGTAGCAAACTTGTGATCTTAGCATACCACGAAAACTGATAAGATGTTATAAGTTTGATGCGTCTGTTTGTTTGCATTATAGCTCACAAACGAATGCACCAATTTGATTTTTTTTTTTCGTTTGAACGAACACTTAATCGAGAGTGTTCTTAGCCTTTATAGGTTCAGCCGCTTAATGATTATTAACTCTTTTCTTGCATTTTTGCTTGTCTTTTCTAGTTTATTTTTTATTATTTAAACATTTTCTTTGTTAAGTCCAAGTTTTTTAAACGATTTTTTTTATTTTTACAGAGTATACCCGAAAGTGCGTGTAATAAAAATATATGCAATAAAAAATAAAGTCGGATACCTAATCGACTTAGCTTGGAGCGAGCGTCTTAATATAAAATCTGTTAATTTAACAAAATATGCGCGCGATAAGTGGCTCATGTGTGGATCTTTACTGCTTTTCACTAATGATAACTTTGATAATATTTTATTTGCAACTGTATTAGATTCCAGCATACAATTGCTTAAGGAGGGTTATGTAAGTATTAGTTTACTAGTAATTGGGGGTCATTAGGGCAAGTGGGACAGGACCTGTAAACGCTTTGTGGGTTCGATTCCCACTCGATGGAAAGAATTATTCACATTTCCTTGGTCTGATATGACAAACACCGTGCGGTGTTGAGTTTCGCCACACATTTCTCGAATTAAAAAAGCGTAGAATGGATTGTCATGGTATGCGAGATACAGTGTAAAGCTGAATTTCTCAGTAAACATAATTGTGTTGTAGGCTTACTTAGTTTTCTGAATATAAAATAACACATTTTTTTTAATCATATTATATTCTCTCTTAGCTAACTATTTTATTCTTTAAGATAATTGTCTCATTTGAAACTCCATTATCGAACGAGGTGTTCTCACAGCAGTTTCTAATGGTTGAAAGTGAGGTGTTTTTTGAGCCTTACCATCAAGTGTTGAAAGTGTTACAGGGCTTGCCTTCTAACACCCTACCAATGAAACGATATATTTTGGATGTTCAAGTATGTATTTTATTTCCATTTTATTTAATTTATAATGAGTTAACAAGTTAAAAATATATATTATCTATTTATTTTTTAAAAAAATTTATATTTTAAAAATCTTTCGTCCTATCTTATACAGAAAGAAACGAAACTACCCGCGTATCTAAAACCAGGGCAAATATATTTAACCCGGAACGACAAACTCGAAGAAATATCCTTCCCAGTGACATCATATGATTGGCCTTCAGAAAAAGTTTTTGGTCTAGACAAATCCCAGATGGAGGTCTTCAAATTTGCACTAACTAAAGAATTTGCGGTAATCCAAGGTCCCCCTGGGACAGGAAAAACTTATATGGGTGTGAAAATAGCTACGACCATCCTAAGAAACTTTTGCCTATTAGGAACGCCTATGTTAATAATTTGTTATACGAACCACGCTTTGGACCAATTTCTGGAACAAATTACTAAAGTGACACCAGATATTGTGCGATTAGGGGGTCAAGGGAGAAGTCAGATTGCGGATCTTTATAATATAAATCGTATGAGAAAGAAAGTTCAATCGAAACATTCGTATTTATACGCAAAAAAACGATCGGAACTCAATTTAGTGTTTGAAGAAATAACTAAAATACAGACCGATATAGATAAATGTGAGAATATGGTTCTAGCAAGCGATACTATTAAAAGTTATTTAAAATTAAACGGAAATATCGTTGATTTGAGACAATCTACTTCATTTGAATATGAGGATGCTGTACTGACTTGGCTCTTTGGGCATTTGCATGGGGTCTACGAACCCGCTGACAATAATGAAGACTGGGAAGTCCATTTAATGCCGGACCCAAATGAAACCAATGATATAAACACATGTTTTTCAGAAACTTATGCATCAGATAAAATAAGATCGTTGAAAGATAAAATAAAAGCCGCAAAAACAATCCCAGAGGACCAATTGAAAGGAATAAATTTAGTAGAAATATATGAGAAGAATATAGAACGGACACAAGACAGGCTGTATTGCTTGAAGGTATTTTTTTTTAAATACATTTTCCTGTATATGTTGACAAATTTATTATGCTTAAAAAGTAGTTTTATTTAGACATATCTATCATCTGCAGTTTAAAGTTAGGTCTTGTATTTTTGCGATTTTTGTCATTTTCAGTCAAATTGTAGGTTTTATAAGATAAATATTTTCGACTAAAAATTGTATATATCTATTATCTACAAAAAATATTTTAAATTACCATCCAAGAACCTCTTTGGTTCTAATGGCTTAGAAGGAATAGGCAGAGAAACATATACACAGAAGTGTGTATATTTTAAAAGATTCCTGGATAGTTCGAATTCACAAACATAACTATAGTCTAGTCTACAACGCCTAGTAAGTAGATGATGTTTTAATAGATCAGCTAAACTATAAGAAATCTTACATAACATACTTCAGTAGAAAATTTATATAAAAATTAACTTAGCGGGATTAGAACCCGTGCATCTTGTAATCGCCCTGACCAGCGTCCAAGCGCTCTGACCATTAAGCCATACATTCTCATCCAGCTCGAAATCCAGTCGAAATTCTTATGTTTTCTAAATAAAAGTATTTTTCTTTTCCAAGTGTAGGATAACACATTAAAAATGTAAAAAAAAAAAATACGTATCATGTATATAGGGACCTTCCCTTTCTCAAGTCAAGACACTGTCTAGTCTTCTGTATAATTCAGGCTTAAGATTATTTATTTCTCAAAAGAATACATCAATTACCTTACAATATTACAGTAAAATCAGTAATTGGTTGGATACATTACAATAGTATAGGTTTGGTACTCACTAACAAAAACAATATAGCTATTTAATATAGCAGATAAATTTTAAAAAGAACTAGAGGGCGCGCGCGGCTTCGCCCGCTTATTAGGAGTGAATTCAAAAAAAACCACGAAACACGTGTTCAATAAAATATTTTTAACAGCCTGAATTTATTTTTTTATAAAAATCGGTGGCAATTTAATTCAACCCCTTATTTGAACCCTTAGGGGGTGAATTCTTAAAAACCAACCGTGTTCAATGAAATATTTTTAAGAGTCTGAATTTCAAATTTTATAAAAATCGGTACAGATTAAATTTTTTTTCCATACAAACTTTCGACCCCTATTTCAACCCCCTTTATTTCGGTTAAATTTTTTTAAATTCCCTACTTAGTGGATGTCCAGAATATGAAAATAAACATCTGCCCAAATTTTACATTTATACCATCAGCGGTTATTCATACCGCGAGTGGGAATCGAACTCACAAGCATCGCTTTTATAGTCACACGCTGATTTTATTTTTATAATTTGTTCTTATTTGTAATTTATCTATTTATTTTATTTATATTTTAAGGATTTTTTTCATAACATTTTCTCTTTTTATATTTAATTACGATATATAAATGAACGTTATAATATTATTTATTATAATTTCAGAAATATGTGACAAAATCAAAAAGCGATAATAAATTGCCTCGTAAAATTTCTGCGTCGGATCCTTATAAACTAACAACTGATGAAAGGTGGCAATTATATTTTAATACTGTTGATCTTATTAAAAATAAGTTGGTATTGAAACTAAATAAATTAATGGTAAGATTTTATTTATTTTTTTTGCAACTTCAAGCTTTTTCCCGCACGAGCAGGATAGGCATCCTAGTGTTAAGACACTCCAATCTCCATGTCAAGCAGAGCAGAGCAAGAGAATGAAATAAATACGTTTCCCCAAGTGGGAACTGAACCCACTACCTTCGCTTTTCCGGTCAGTCGACCTAATGTACTTGTAAGTCAAAATAAAAATAATTTACTTATCTTTTAGGAAACATATACAGGATTAAATCGTGAATTAGAAGAAATATCCTCGATATTAGATTGTGAATTGCTTCAATATGCTAAAGTAATCGGTGTTACAACAACAATGGCGGCCAGGAGACGGGACTTAATGACAAGACTTAAATCACCTATAGGTAAGAAAGTTAATGTATTGTTATTGATGATTTCATGGGACCGTTCTTCTTCTTCATGTCAATGATTGGAATGTTCAGATAAAATTTTGCCCATGTTGACCGTACTTTCCGTTGGCCCTATTCAAATCGTTATACGACAATCGTAACTGGACAATTGGGACAGGCAAGTATGCCGTGTTGTGGGTTGGCGCTGCAGTCACAGAAATTGAACCCACAACCGTCCCGTTTACAGTCACACGCTTATGCCTCTGCCCCACGACGACCTTGACGTCTAAATTAATCCAAGCCACTGCGTATAAGCACTCTTAGGAAGGAACAAAACCTAAAGGACGTGAACGGCACAGCAAAAATTATGAAACTTAAAAAGCCGCAACTTGCTAGAAAATTTAATTGTGTAGGTGCATGAAAAATAAATGCGTGCTATAGTTTATATGCTGTCATATAAAAATTGTACTAACAATTGGTGTATCACTAAAAAGGTCATCAAAGGGATTATTACAGATTTATGTCAAAAGATCGCTGGATCATACCTGGCTCAAAGGACCATAATTTATTATCGACTATTATATATTTTTCGATTATTATATATTTTTAGTGGACTATTTTTAGTGTTAAAAATATGTTATTATGTAAAAGTGTATTTGTTTGAAAATTTTAATATAGGAACTTAGAATAAGCATCACGCCGTATCCCGTATATAGCAAGGCAGGCAGAAAAGAACCTAGTGTTAGGACACTCCCTTCTTCAATTTCCGCTGAATTTTTCGAGGCATTACGTGTTGAGTGGCGGAACTCAACGCCGGGCCTTTGTCTTGGTGCCAGAGCGAAGAAATTAAAATATTAAAAAATGTATATATATTCCCCGAGTGTGTCTTATCACGTGTTCCCTCTGCCTACCCTGCAGTGTGCGGGATACAGCGTAAAGCTGATTTTTTTTTGAGTTTGTACTTTTTGTTTTAATTAATGTGTTATATTACTTTTACAGTTATCGTGGAGGAAGCCGCAGAAGTACTGGAGTCTCATATAATCACTTCGATAACTAATTATTGTCAGCACCTTATACTTATTGGTAAGTCATGAAATATAAGTTATATATTATAATAATTGAGGTCCTCGCAGCGGAGATGCACGGTGTCTGATTGTAAACGCGACGGTTATGGGTTTAATTCTCACTCGAGGGAATGAAATATTTGATATCATAATTTCCTCGCTCTGGCGCGACGTTGAGTCCACCCCTCAACACGCAATGCCCCGAATTTTTTTGCATCACACTTAAGATTATTTGCATCACATTATAAACACATGTTGTATACATGGATATATCGTGATTTGAACGTATGATGCGTAACGTTGTTTACGCCCGCAGACTGAACACACTGCGTCGTATGTGCGCCAACTTTGTTGATCTACCAATTAAAATATAATAAATTTATAATTAAAAAAAATTGTAGATATCAACAATATTATTTAAATTATTATTCTTATTTTTACAAGTTTTAATTGAACTTGTCGTGTTAGTGTGTATTCTTGCACGCTCAATTTGACCCTCTTCGCAGTGTCCGATTAAGCTGAAATGTAGATTACGTCTTTCGTCTTTACATTACGATGCCAATGAAATTACATATATAATCTATATTGTTATTAATCCAAAATGGCCGCCGTAACAAGATGGCAGATTACAATTTTGCCCAATCCACCTAATATATACATGATAAAATGAGATAAAAGGGCATGGTAGAAAAATAAAATAGTCAATATACCATAAAAAAAATAGATAGCTTTTTATTTTATTAATATTTTTTTTATGACTATAGGTGATCATAAACAACTTAGGCCGTCATCCGCACATTATATATTAGCCAAACATTACAATATGGATATTTCTTTATTTGAACGTATGATACGTAATGGCGTGCACGCTCGCACGTTGACCACGCAGCGTCGTATGCGCGCCAACTTTGTTGACCTCTTAGTCCCGATTATATATGAGAAATTAGATTGTCACCCTACTGTACTGGAATATCCACCTATAAAAGGAATGAGCGATACCCTATTCTTCTTTGATCATGACGTTATGGAAGATTCTGAGGTTTGATTTTTTTTGTGTTTTTTTGTTAATATTATTGAACTACCTTATTATTAAGAAAATAACTTGTTTCTTAAAAAGAAATTTTTCAGCACTATATACATATGAATTATCTCAATAACTCATATCTGCTATTATAACGTACCTTAAGATATACAGTAAAATATAAACATGATACTCTGAATTGTTTTAGAAAGTTGTTCTACATATTAAGTTATTATAACAGTCTAAGGTAAATTATTAAAGGTAAATTCAAACATATCATATTAAAAAAACAATTAATACCTTTTTTCCTCTAATAATATTATTTGATTAAAAATTTTAAAATTAATGTATATATATTCTGTTTTTGAAAGAAATAAAGAAAGGACTGAATGCTAGATCATTGTAAATGATATAGATATTAGAACATGTGAATGAAGTGGTGTACTCGGGAAGAATGTTCAGTAGAGATGGTAGATACGAGATGGATGTGGAAAGGTATATTGCTGCCGGTAACAGTGTTAATGATGCCTTAGCTGCATCGATGAGATGGCCAAACGTGAGAAAAGCTGCACGTTTTGCCCTACACAATGCAGCTTTAATACCGTCGCTGTTATAAGGCAGCGAATCGGATATTACAGAAGAATAATGAAAAAAAGATAAATAGAGATGCGATCTCTTCGTAGAATATGCGGAGTCAGCTTAACTGATCGAATCCGCAATGAAAAGATACACAGAATGGCAGGTACTAGCGAGGATGTCACGGTGAGAATGAAGAAGAACGTGCTCAGCTTGTTTGGGTACGTCGAAAGAATGAGCGATGAAAGAAAAACAAATTTATGATAGAAAAGTGAGCGGTAAGAGAGGTAGAAGGAGACCTCTATTGACCTTCGAAAACAGTATCAAAGATACTAGAGGAAGATCACGTAAAAAGCATGAGGACCCCCCGGAGGGCATGTATGAAGAGGTTCATGACAGCGGATGAGGCGAAAGACGTATGTAGAGACCGTAGCGTTTGGTGCTTCGATCTCTCTGACTACCCTGCTAGGGATATAGCGTTAAGTTGTATATATATGTTAACAGGAATCCAAAGACACTTGGAGTCATAAAAATACGTTTGAAGCTAAATGGTGTGTGTCCTTAGCCAATTATTTGCGCAAAATGGAATATGCAGAAACTGAAATTACTATTTTGGCTACTTATAATGGGCAAGCATCTCTCATACAAGAGGTAAGTCATTTTTAGGGAGATATTGTCCCGACACTCCGTTCTCCACTTTTTTAATTGACAGTTATAGTACGAATAGACTACGACACTATCTACACCTGGTACACTCAATGTATACATCGAGTGTCTCTGTATAAGCACTAGGGTCACTAATTGCAAAATTTTTTTTTACATTTTCAATACACCTTTATTTAGTGTTTGAGTGCACAAAGTGAATAAAAATATATATTTATTAATGAATGTGATTCGGACAATTCGAATACAATTTCTGTAAACTTATGCAAGGGCCACACTAGGAGGATATGCTATTAATTATCGCAATAATGGACGTGTTAACTGACATATGTGTAGCCACAAATAACCGCGATAATTTGACAACGGCATTGACATTGCCGTTTGACGTTAGGCGATAGTTAAAATGGCGGTACATCAAAGAAATTGATGCAAGAATTAATACATAGCACTACGAATCTCAGTTTGCATGAGCGCGACAAGTCTTCATGAAATACAGTCATCAAATACAGAGGAGCCTATATATATAAATTAGCGCCAAGAATGGGTGACTTGCATTGCGTTTTACCATAGTGTGGCCAAAAGTAGGCATTTCTCCTACACAAAAAATCAATACAAGTGTAAAAAGTAGATACATTAATGTCTGACATTGATGTCGTAGTCTAAACGTACTGACTATTAGAATCAAAAGGCTATTTCATTTTCACGCGCTTCAGTGCATTTATTTGTTTAATTAAACTCAAGTATCGTAAATATGAAAAAAATATTCAAAACATGTATTATTTATACATCATGAAATGAAACCACTTTACAGTATATATTTTCCATACTTTATGATACATTTTATCTTTTTTATTACAGATAGCAAAAAAATATCCTTTATTAGAAAACGTAAATATAACAGTAGTGGATAATTACCAAGGCGAGGAGAACAGGATAGTTATATTATCTCTAGTAAGGAGTAACAAGGAGAAAAAAATAGGGTTCCTTTCAGCCTCTAATAGGATTTGTGTGGCCTTGTCTAGAGCTAAGGAAGGTAAAAAAACGAGATAATCTTTACAGTATAGCTCGACGAGAAGTTTAGGAGTTATGTGGAAACTGTCACAAAACAAACTCGTGCCTGTACAATCACATTGAAAATACTCAATATGCCGAGTTTGTGGTCACTGTGTGTCATATACTGGCGCAGTAAATGCAGCTTTTTCAGCTTCACGCTGTATCCCGCACACAGCAGAGTAGGCAGAGGGAGCCTACTGCTAAGATACTCTGTTCTTCACTTTCCACCGAGTTCTGGCGGTGGAAAGTGGAAAACAGACGGTGGAACTCCGCTTTTTTGTTGATAAGTGATGAGTTTAATGAAACTTTAAGTAGGCCACGGCTCTATATATTGTAATTTAATTAAGGCTTTTTAGTATTTATTTTTAGGTTTTGAAAGGATCTAGCCGGATAAGCATGGAATAACAGCACTGGTTTCTATTTAACTGTTTTTACTAGATTATATTACTTTTTATCCGAACACACCTCTATTTTGTCTTTAACCCTTACAGTAGGTTGTTAGTACCAACCCTTAACGTTAAAATTTATTTTCTCGGTATCTAATAAAAAAAATCTAATATGACAGATTACTAGAAAACCGGATGTAAATCCAATTGAATATAATATCAATAATATTTAAAAAAAAAATTACATTTATTGCATTTAAGAGATTTTGCCAATTAAATAAAAAAAAACTTCACTGGCAAGATTTAGTACAGACATATTTGCTTAATAACATTTATTTTTCAGGTTTTTACATGTTTGGAAATATGAAAGTCTTACGCTCGAGTCCAATATGGCGAGCCATCCACGAGAAATTAAAAAAACAAAACGCCATTGGAACTGAATTATTATTAAAGCTGAATGAAAGCGAGGAATCTTATTTGTCTGTAAGTAAATTATGCATTTAATATATATATATATATATATATATATATATATATATATATATATATATATATATATATTTAAAGAAAACAACATCCACGGGCGCAGTATGCCCATTATTTTTTTAATTGACTAAAATAAAATATTTATATATGGAAAAAACCTGTTGTGTTCTATAAACTTGTCCTAAATAACTCTCCTATCACTAAGAGCCCAGGTTTCCTTTACGTACACTTGATTTAAATTAATTTATTCATTGTTAAAATAAATGTTTCTGAAAAAGATCTGAAATGTTAAGATCATAATGACTTACACACATTTAAAGTGGACTTAAATGTGATATACAGATATACAGCATCTATTAACTAAAAGTACTATATTTAATAATAAAATTTTAACTTATTGTTTTATAATAGCCAAATTATACAAAATATTTACATAAATTGAAGCCTATGTGATATTCTGATGTATTAGCTATATGACTGTAAAGTTTTATCTAAATTCGTTCAGTAGTTTTTGCGTGAAAGTGGAACGAAAATCCATCTAACTCCTCACTAACTTTTACATGTATAATGTTAGCAAGATAAGATTTTTTTTTTATTTAATGATTTAATATATATATTTTCTTTGTTTCAGGTAAAAAAATGTGAAGAATTAGACGCCATTATTGTAGAAAAACAGATATCGGTGAGATAATCTTGTATTTAAGAGAAATAAATAATGTAAGGAAATAAACGACCCAACAAACTTTGACAACTTATTTAAGTAAATTATCCCTTAAAAAATGGTTATTTTGAATGTTATTTAAAATTAAATAAATAAAACATCATAAAACGTTATGTTAAAAGCTAGTAATTAATCTATAATTTATTTCGATACAGCGTTTGTAATGTATAATGCCCTTAAACAGCAACCATTTTTAAATTTATATGTATATTAAACTGATTGCTTAAAATTAAAACGCTTAGAAACTACGGGTAGATGTACATTTTTGAATAAAGTATTGAAATGTTTTTGTTTGACATGCATTTTTTAGTGCAGCAGATGAAGGTATATATTTATTAAATTATTTTTATATAAACACTAATTAGTAATGTAGTATTATTTTTCCCTTTTATTTTTAATCTTCATTTATATTTAACTTAACTTATATTTAACTTAACGGGGTAGTCAGCAAAACGGAGTGTCGAACGTATTTTCTAGGTGCAGTACAAATATCAGCTTTTTGTCAAATATAACACCATTATTATTTACCGTTTTTTAGTAGATGATCCACTATAAAACAGTAAATAATAGGGGAGTTTACCAAAATACAATAGTTATAACTGCATTAAAATCGATGACGCAGTTTTTAAGATTAGCTAGAACAAACGCACAGGTAAACAGACAAAAATTTTAAAGTTAATTGTTTGGGGTTCTATTCTTCTGTATACTAATGAATGCCTGATGAGTTACAGTTTTATTGCAAGTATAGATTTATTATATTTTTTTTACTGATGCTATTTTTTGCTGTGATGTTTACTAATGTACGTTACAATCGACCGCTTTTTCCCGAATAGCAGAGTTATACAGAGGGAAACTTAGTGTTAAGTCACTCCGTTCCCCAATCTCTGTTTAATTTTTATGACATTGTGTGTGAGATGGTACTTTACACCGTGCTTCGCGCTGTAGGGTTGACAAAACGCGGCATTAAGCTCTCTCAATTCCCCCATGTGGGGATAGAACCCACAGCCATCCTGTTCACAGTCAGACTCAATAATATGTATAATCCAGTATGTCTAAATACCTTCAAAATTCAAAAAGTATCAAACCTAGTTACACAAAGATAACAATAAAAAGTATATATACAAATATGCAAATAATATTGATAATAAAGAATAATTAAACAATATATAAAGTTATTCGAGTGATCAATTTCTAATATGGTAATGGTAGAATAAAATAACGTGACGTGTGTCCTCGTTCCAAACTAAATTTATTTTTTAAATGAAACTTACATTATACAGGTGTAACGCGATCGACGGATAATCCTACCCATTACACCCCCATGAATGTTAGGCGATTGTCAGTGGTTCGGCAGATATTTGAGAACGTGTGGTTTTTTGTAAAAAAATGAGGAAAATTAGCAAATACATTATACTTACTTTGACTGTAGATCTGAGTATATGGTTCAACTCGATATCTCATATCTCTCAGCGTTCCTGACATAAAGGCTGTTGACAGACAGACAAGACAACAAAGTGATCTTATAAGAGTTCCTTTTTTCCTAATAAGATACGAAACCCTAAAAAGGCAAAAAAAAATACGCTGGTTGTATGGAAGCTTGCTCAAATTATTGATGAGTTTTATTCTGTTTTTTCAACCAAATTAAAAATATAAAAAGTTTGCGGCAATGAAATAAATTTTATTGGTTAAATCGTTTAACGTCTTATACAGTTCACAATTGTATTTGGAAAAACATAGAATAAAATCAGCTTCACGTATTCCGCACACAGCAGGGTAGGCAGAGGGAACCTACTGTTGCATTGCGTGGTGAGTGACAGAACTCAACGCTGTGCTTGTCCTCGACACCAGAGCTAAGAAATGGAAATATAAATGTAAGTAAATATTTCATCTCCTCGAGTGGGGATCAAACCCACAACCAGTCGGTTGTACAGTCACACTTTGTGCCTCTGTGCCACGACTGGACTGGACTGGAAAAACATATTTGTTCATAAATACACAAAATCGAAATTCTATATTTGTATTAAAACTTTATTCGTCTAGGTAAATGTCTATAACCTCGTGCTTTGTTTTAAAGGTTAAGTCAATTAGATGGAATACAATGAACATAGAATTCATAATAAAATTAGTTGTGTAATAAAATTCATTAAACCGAATTT
>DWQW01007565.1:0-14850 GCA_018249695.1 Heliconius erato demophoon | reverse complement strand
CGCGCGTGACACTTGCCTTTCTAATTAATCAATTTAAATATTATAATTATTTCCTAATAAACATTTTATTCCTTTTTAAATCTTTTTATTATTTTTTAAAAAGTGGTTAAACAAAATCCTCATAACAGTTCGCGGACCATATTTAGGCTTCTATATTTAGGCTTCTGCGGACCACTGGTCGTCCGCGGACCACTGGTTGGGAATCACTGGTGTACATGGAAGATATGCAAGAAAATCACTTTTTGGGGCATGTATCAATGCAATAAAACCCAAAACAGTTATTTTTCATTCTTTTGTCTGTGCGTTTGTGAAGGCTAATAAACAGCTTAATCGATTTAAATGCAATTTTCACTAATGTTTTTAGCAAAGATCGACTAACGTAACGAACTAGCATGTATCGACTTCCGTAGTGTTATTTTCTAGTAACATTTTGAAGGGCAAAATAAAATATAAAGTGTTACTTTCTACGGAACCCGGACAAATGGGACTCGGTCTCGCTGAGCGAAAATTTGTACCAATTTCTTGATTATAGGTCAACGGGAAGTAAAATTTTAAATTGTGTAAATGTAACAAGCTTAAGTTTGCGGCCGTATAGTGCATATAATGTATAGTGTACATACATGTGTCACTACAAATTATTTGTTTTAAGTTTATAAATATGTTGTTTTTTGGTGACAAACCTATAAATTATCACTTTCGAAATTTTCTTCTTTTTGTACTGTAAGTTCTCACTTCTTGCCCAAATTTCATAATTTAAAGTTAATCATGAAGTTAAGTCATGCCCTTTTATTTTTTCTTCTTTAAGTGCTCAGATCACTTCAATATTCTATTCAATTTCAGCTCAATATCGACATAAGTTCTTGAGAAAATTGGTTTGAACATAAACACACGGATATCCTATAAGGGTTCTGTTTTTTCCTTTTACTTTACTTTTACGTAAGTCTATAAATCGACTCTATATGTAATATCGTTTTTTTTTTAAATATAATACATATATTATAGCAAAAGTGATGTCGTCTGTTCGCTCTATTACCTCAGATCTAAAACACTCATTTCATTGCAGGTGTTGAAACATCTTTAAACGTTGTAATACCAAAACACTTTGATTCTCAAAAATCACCAAATAAAATAAAATGTAATGATAATATGACTTTTGAGACAGAAAAAGAAAAGCCGCGCGAATCTCAAAAGTATCACCAAGCCACTATGCAACCAACATATGCGACTGACGGACCAGAAATACTCATGCTGTCCATTCATTATGTTATATGTGCTTTTTTTAAAGAATCCAGAGACAATATAGATTTCGAGCATTTTATGAGTTTCTCCAAAACAATATTCACACATGAACGATGTGAAATGGTACAAAAGGCGACTGTTGGGCGATACAAATCAACTTATTGGTATAATATGACATACGGTAGAGTTATGGCGTCGCAAGCCTATGACGCAGCACATTGCCTACGAGTTGGTTCCTTGGCCGATCAAATATTCGGTGCTCAGCACCTGATGAAGACCGAACCCGTGGAAAGAGCAGAATCACACGAACAATCTATAGGAAACGTGGTTGCTAAACTTAAAAATATTCAAATTAAAAAGCCCGGTCTTGTAATTAGCCCTGATTTGCCGTATTTTGGGGCATCGCCAGATGGTATTAGTGATGATTACGTGATAGATATCAAGAGTTGCAACTCAACCATCACCTCTGACATTGACAATGGGAATATTGGAAAGGAACATTACGCGGAAATTCAGACACAGATGCATGTTACTAAGAAAAAAATGGGCTTGTTTTGTATTGCGCAGCCAGATTTTACAATATCCAAGAAAATTCACGTTTATGAAGTGCCCTACAATGAGACTTACTGCGATGAACTATTCTCAGAGATAGCAAAATTTTGGAAGAAGTATATTTATAAAAAAATGATTTATTTACAAAATCCTGGGATACCATTAAGTTAAATGTGTGCTTTATTAGTTTTTATTATTATTATGTTTAACTACTGGATTTACTTTTAACATGTTATGACATGTCTATCGTAGTAGTATACTGATATTATAAAGATGAGGAGTATGTTTGTTTAAACGCGCTGTAATCAGGAACTACTGATTCGAATTGGAAATTAATTAATACAGCGTGTAGAATTACTGCCATTCTAGAAAATTGTGCGGTGCGTAGAAAACGGAGAAATACCTACCCTGCTATGCGAGTAAAAGACATCCAAGCAAACACCCAGGAAAGTAGTTTGAACTCATGTGCTAATAATAGATAAATTTTTATTTTGAGGGTACCTAAAAAAGGTCTGTCAATGCGATTTATCCCGAGATTGCGTGGAGGTATTAGGCTGAAATTAATATCGAATGTTAAGGTTTACGGTCCTTTGAAACATAGAAAAAATCAAGCTTCTAAGTCAACGCAATTAAAGATATGAGGGCGCTTTCCGCGAATCTACAGTTACCCAGAGTTATTTGCCACGAAGTGAGAACTAACAATGTAAATAAAGGAATGAACCGAAAAGTAAGAATTAATGAGTATTTCATTTAAAAAAAACGGAGACCAGACGTGGCGCAGGGGCACAAAGTGTGACTGTAAATCGACTGGTTGTGGGTTCGATCCCCACTCGAGGAGATGAAATATTTACTTAAATTTATATTTCCATTTCTTCGCTCTAGTGTAGAGGCAAAGCACGGCAGTGGCGAAGCTAGGGTATTTGCTGCCTGGTGCAGCTTAGGACTTGATGCCCTTTAAAATGGTCAAAATAATTTCAGATTTCAAAACACAATAGAGTATATATATAATTTTTTATTGCTTCAAAACTATAATAACTATATATAAGTTATAACATTAGATTTTTGTAAAAATTATTGCAAACATTTAAAAAAGGACGTTACGCACTTTTTGACTAGCAAAGTATCGACTAGTTCATGTTCGATTGATATGATAGCGAGATTGTATTTTTCATTTTTATTCTCTTATTTTCTTGTACATTTCTTGATTGAAAAAAATTTAGAAGAATTGATCGGAGACTTTGATGCCCCTTTCCTTTCGATGCCCGGTGCGACTGCACCGCTCGCACCCCCCCAGCTACGCCACTGAAGCACGGCATTGATTTCTGCCACTCAAGACGTAATGCCCCCAGAATTTAGCAGAAAGTTGGAAACGGAGTATCTCAACACTAGGTTTCCTCTGCCTACCCTGCTGTGTGCGGGATACAGCGTGAAGCTGAAAAAAGACTTATATTTGTAGTTCATTCCAAACAAAATAAGTTTATCCACTTTTATAAATTATACTTTCAGTTGACCTACAATCCTGAAATTGTTATCGGTTTCGAGTCGGACTAGCTCTTGACCGGTTTTTTATTGTTGGTGAAAAACATTAGTAGCGTTAAATCACTCATTACTTACTACGTTCTTATGAAGATTTCCACAAACTGTATCGTTTTTAAATATTTTCCTTTTCCTCATTAAAAAGTATTTCTGCGAAAGGAAATCAATCCATAATCCATCGCGTACAAATAGATTAACTATGGAATACAATTTATGAACAGCTGTCATTTTTTATTATAATATTAAAATCAGTCGTCGCGGCGCAGCGGCACAGCGTGCGACTGTAAACGCGATGGTCGTGGGTTCCGTGCTCACTCGGAAAATTAATTACTAACGATTTTCATTTTCTCGCTCTGACATTAAGTTCCGCCACACAACAGGCAATGACTCAGAAATTCGGCTCACAGTGGAGAACGGAGTGTCTTAACATTTGGTTCCTTCTGCCTACCATGCTATATGTCGGATAAAGCGTGAAGCAATATAAAAATAACTTTTAATTAACATTTAAATTATAATTTTCAGATAAATCACAAAATAACGAAGAAGATTATTGGTCCAAAGTACTAGAGAGACGAGGCGAGAGAACAATATTGAGGGAGACTTCATTGAGACTTCTTGAAAATTCCACAATGTTTCCATTTCAATACAACAAGTGCAGATATTTGTGTCTCATATGCAAAGAACATTTTATCGAGATGGCAGCACTAAGAAATCACAATTTATCACATTCCGAAGTAAATTTGGAGAAAATAATATTAAGGCAAAGCCAAACCATGGTTAAAGTTGAAATTTCAATACTTATTTGTAAAAAATGTAATGAAAATTTTGAAAATTTAGATGATTTAAGAGTACATTTGACAGAAAAACACAGTATTAAATTTCCAATTAAAGAAAATCTGTTGATACCGTACAAAATAGAAAATGAAGGTCTCAAATGTCAAATTTGCTCAGAATTATTCGATAATTTCAGAATTTTGAGTATGCACGTCAATAAACATTATAAAAATCATATTTGTGATGTATGCGGTCATAGTTATTCTAATTTAGTATTTTTGAATTTACACAAAACTAGAGCTCATAAAAAACATATATGTTCGGAATGTGATATGAATTTTGAAACAGGCATAGATAAAAAGAAACACGACATAGACAAACATAATGTGATAATAGAGAAAAAATTAAGATTTGTCTGTTCGTATTGTAATGACAGATTTTCGCAGGAGAATTTAAAAATTCAGCATTTAGTGGACAAACATGGCTTAAGAAAACCAGATTATAAATGTCCATTTTGTTCCAAAGCATTTATAACTAAAAGTCTTTGTAATAATCACATGAAAAATGTTCATATGAAAGAAAAAAAACATGAATGTGACGTTTGTAATAACTTTTTTTATACTAAATCTGATTTAATGAGGCATAGAGTCACTCATACGGGCGAAAAAAAATTTTCTTGTGCACTGTGTAACACTCTCTTTGCCACTAAAGATTCTTTGAGACGTCATGTAAAAAGAAGTCATAATTGAATTATATATATTTTATCTTAAAAGTCGTTTTTTTGTCGTTTCTATTCTTTTATTTCTATTGTATTTGTTATTTTATATTTATGATTTCAAACTTTCCTTTTTTAATAAACCTTCGATTAAAGTCTGACACAATCGTTATTGGATAAAGCACTCGCGGTAGAATTGCATAGAACGCGTATTTTGATATCTGCACATAGACGCCCGGTCACTACACTACGGTACTACGGTACGGTCGAGCGCAACGCTCAGTCAGTGTCAGTTCATTGCTGAGATATGAATATAATATCATATGATAGCCTCATATGTACAAAATGGCGTAGTAGATCATATTTATCTAGTAATATTATAATAATTAATGTTTTAACTTAAGTAACATGCAAAATCAAGTTAAGTGAGCGGGGATACGTGGGGTTTCCAATAATATACCGATAATACTAAATATACGCGATTAATCCGGTTAAAGAGTCCCATTTAAAATGAAGTTAATATACTTATAAATAATATAAATCACCAATACATGTTTTTTTCATGAAAACTTTTTACATTAATATAAGTCACACCTTAGCTATTATATTATCTGTAGTTCTTTCACTAATTATGTATTATAATTTATGACAAGCGTCTGACAATTTAAATTATTTTATTTTAACATGGCTCTAAAAGAAAATAATAATATATATTCAGAATGTAAACACATAAAGCGAGTAAAACCCGATGCTCAAGTTACTGAAGGTAATCTTATTTCAAGTATAATAAACAAGTTTTTAATGTTTACGCATTACGCTTTTAGGTTTACATTAAGACTGACATTCGGAGTTCTGAGACACCGAAATAGTACGGCAAGGAGCATATAGTCTACGTAAACGAAATTGCGGGCAGTCGTTAATTAATTATATAACATTCGATTATATTGACCGCCCATAGAACAATGAAAGTGTGTAACCGCTACCGTGATCGTCGTGACTCCGAACAGAAGGAACAATTATTTAATGTCTTTTCCAATTCCCTGATCCGATAAGACAAACTGCTAAACGGCCGCATTGGCGGGTTCCGCCACTTAACAGTGCTTCTTACAGTAGAGAGTGGAGGACACTAATACTATGTTCTTTCTGTCTATGAAAAAAATATAAATATTTTTTAATTGTTACACAGAAATCGCAAAAAATATCGGTCAAAACTACAGAACACTGCCGACATTCGAGAAAGGTCTTTTCGATTATATATTTATAAATCATTATTCTTTGGAACGAAATGAACTACTTAAATGTAGATGGTTGAAATATAAACAGAATATTGAGAAACGAGTATTCGCGCCATTTCAATTTCCTAATATCAGGTTAGTTATTAATGATTGTTCACAGAGTTGACGGTACATGTGATGGTTGTGGGTTCATACTCATTCAAAAGAATACTGTATTTTCCCTACTTAAACCTATTAACGTTGCGTTTTTTTGGTTAAACATACGCATTATTATGTTTTTTACTCCCGTACACAATGCTCACTATTGTCTAATGGTCCCGTTTCACAAGGATGATTAATATTTAGGCAGAGGAAATTTTGTGTTAAGACACTCCGTTCCCTACTTCTCGCCGAATTACAGATATTGCGTGTTGAGTGGTGTAACTCAACGCCGCTAATATCTTATATATAGAATATTTTAAAAAATCTTTCCAAGATACATATATATATATATTTATTCATCAGATTACTACTGTATCCCCCACATAAAGCCGTATATTAAGAGGGAACCTAATGATAAGACGCTCCGATCTCTATCCCTGCAGTGGATAGAATTTTCGAAAAGATTTCGAGTGTGGTGCCGCGCTTTCTACTAAAGTGATGAAAATAGTTCATTCCTCCGAGTGGAATCGAACCCACATCCGTCGCTTTTACACTCAAACGCTTTATATATAGTTATGAAATTTTCGAATAATTTTGTATTAACTACATAAAGATTACATTTTTGCCAGTTTTGACGTATTTAAACAAATAAAACGATATTTGTAGAAAAATCATTACTTAGAATTTCCCTAAGTGTGGAATAACACTTTAAAAAATGTTAAAAAATAAAACGATTTTAGAGATCTACACTTTTACAATGGTTGTATTCGATTCCTACCAAACGAATCTATATATCGTTATCCAGAACATAGAATGAAGCTCAAGCCCGGCCCCGGTGTCGACTTCCGTGGACAGATGCCCATACCTCAGGAACTTTTAATGAAACGCGGGAAAACACAAAAAGATAATAAAATTAAAATGATTGTTGAAGAAAAGAAATAATTTATAAATAAATTGATTTCTTTATTGAGTTAATTATTTTTTAAATAAAATTATTACTATATTTACTAAAATCATTTTTTTTTATTACTTTTACAATTCGTTAAATCAAAACTTTTGCTTACATCATTATTATGACATACATTTCTCTGGAAAATGTTAATTCCATTATTTAATTTAGTTTTTGACGCGATAACCTCTTATAAATCAATAAACGCCGGCTGCACGCACGTAAAAGTATGGAACAAGCAATAGAGCGGCGGCAATAGAACGATCGGCCGAAGCGTTCACATTGTAGCTTGTAATTAATCTGTATAATTTAAGTAAAAAAAAATGTTTGAAATAACTTGAGGCAAATAAATGTTAATTTATCGAAAAAATACTGTAGTTTACATTTAACTCCTTCTTTGTATTATACTAATTATTCAGTGACAATAATTCAATTCTCTTCACAAAATATGCAACTTTGCATCAAAGTTTTCTTATGACGTTATCACGGAGACTTATCGTTCGTAAAATAATTTTATAGACAACCAGTTTATTTATTGAATCTGATTAATCAATAAACATTTCTCAATAATAAATACATATATTTTAATTGTTTAAAACAAATAATTTAGTTGTTAAAACAAAGTATTTTAATAAATAAATAATAGGAATAACAAGACGTTATATCTTATATACATACATGTGTCAAACACGAACTGTCAAAATAATTGTCAAAATGAATATTATCTTGTCGGTGTTTTTGTATTATTTGCGTATGATTGCTTCGATTTGAGCATTAAATAAATAAAAGTTATTTGCAACAAGTTATATAACTAATATAATAAATATGGAAGCAGGGATTATGGTGGAAACACTGCCGATATTGGGTACCTGCAGTCTATGTCTGAACGAAGGAGTCGTTAAAAGTATGCTTATTAAACAAATTAATGATAATAAAAAAGAATCTTACACAGATATGCTGTTCAAATGTTTTTCTATAGATGTAAGTAAATAATATATTATGTGAGAAGTCCTTAGGAAATTTCCTTTGTATGAATCTGTTAAATCTTATTTCTATAATTCGAAGAAGTTTTAAAAGAAAGACTGGAATTTTAGTTCAAATTACAGGATAATATCAATATTTTCTTAATGTTTTTCTTCCATTAACATTTTAAATTATTTTATAACACATTTCTATAATAAATCTTATTTGTACACTATAATTTTACACTTATATTCATTGATATTTACAGATGGGGATATTAGAATTAGATGATACAAAACGTTTGATATGTAACAATTGCATAGAACAGTTAGAAATTTGCCTAAAATTCAGAGAACAAGTTGAGACATCACTAAAGGCTTTAGAAGTAACGGTCAGATTAAAAAGTAAGTTAAGTGATGTGTATTATATAATTTTAAGATTTTTTAACACAAAGAATATTGAAATTCTTTGATGTAGTTGTGGCACAGTGGCACAAAAATGTAACACAACAGGTGTATGTTTGAGTCACACTGGGGAATGAAATACTCAATATATGCATATCCTTGGTCTGTTAACAAAGTAAAGCATCAGGTTGAGTTTTGCAACATGTGATTCCTCTAGAAGTCAATAGAAAGTGGGGAATGAAATGTCTTAACACTACATTTCTATGTAACATCTGCCTACCCTGTTATGTGCGTGAGACAGTATGAAGCAAATAAGATCATATGTAGGGATAGCATTTGAGTGTTAAGAGATGATATGTGTTTATTCTCACTTAGGGGAATAATTTTTTTTCACTTCTCTTGATCAGAATGTTGCATTAGGTTCTGCCACTTAATACAGAATGTCTTGATTTCAGGCCAGGAAACCTGGAAAAATGGACTGCCTTTCTATGCTTACCTACTTCTCTATGCCTTTACTACTTTTCTATGTTTACAATGCTACAATCATGTTATATAAAGTATGGAAATAAAAAATATTATATTATTTTTGTATAAAATTTAAATGTAGGAAAAACTATTAAGTAATCCTATTAGAATCAAATATATTTTTTTTATTTCTAAAACAGTAATTATTTTAATGAAATAAAAAATAATTATGTGTAATTTGAACAAAATGTGTGTCTGTAATGATAAAACCTGTTATATTCATTTCAGAAGCAGATCAAGAATATGAAAGTGTTAAACTTGAAACTTCACCTCGAAAAAATAGTGGTAAGTTTTTTTAGTCAGAACCAATAACCTGAACCTGTAAACCTAGTGTTTATACTCCGGTCGCCACTTTTCACCATATTTTCGTGGTATACCATTGTGACTGATTACTCTATAGCTCTTTTGTACTGGATCAAGGAAATTGAAAATATTAAATTATTCATTCCCTTTATTGGGAATCAAATACAGTACCATTTTTTGCAGTGGTGATAACTCCACCATCAATAATTATAATATACGAATTCCATCACACAACAACCAATGCCTCGAAAATTGTTTGGAAAATGGAGAAAGTAGTATCTTAGCACTAGGTTCCCTCAACCTATCCTACTATATGCAGGATACAGCATAAACCTAAAAGAAAAAAATAAAATAAAACTATTTTGCAGTATCTCTCAAAGAAGTATTGAATGATGTGAATGAAGACATAGCATCTGTTATTGGATTCTCCAAAGACTTTCACGACGAGGATTCAGGTACTAAAACAAACATTATTACTACACATAATAACATATATTATGTGATGCAACCTTGTCCCATTCTTTTATTAACATTTTGGGAATGAAGGAATATGAAATTTGCACAGTTATGGTCTGCATATAAGAGTGTAGAGTGCTTAAAGTAAAAAAAAATGCATAATAATATACAAGCTAATAAATTAAAAAAACTCTGATCCAAAAAATCATGTTTAAAAAATCCAAAGATTTTTTGTCTTCAAATGGTGGGACAGTGCCTGGCTGTTTAGATAATTTCTTTCATTTCGTTTCATTTCTTCATCGTAATCTTATCAGTATAAGATATATAAGAACAATGCCGTGTTTTGTCTTGATATCTGAGTGAAGAAATGAAAATATGAAATATAAATAATTAATTTCTTTTAGTGGGAGCCGAATAACCGTCGCCGTTTACAGGAAGGCACTGTGCTACTCCGCCATAACAGCCTTCAATTATTTGAAAGTAATAATTATTTTATTTTTTCGTTTTAGATGGCGATAGAATACTATTAGAAGCTGTGAAAGAGGAGGAAGATAGTGATTTTGATGATACTGGTATGTATTTATCTACATACCAGTTATGTTTAAAGAACCCTTTTTCTAATTTAAATATACGAAAATTTTATGTAGATAATAAAGTTAATAAATTTTTCACCTTTCATCTAATTAGCAATTAAAAGAGAAAATATGTATACATATATAATATGTATATTTTTAATACATATTTACGAAATAGAATGTTTTCTTTTCAGTTCTAAACGATCTCATCATAAAAAAAGAGCCCGACGAATACAGACCGAGGCGAACACGTAAAAAAAATTTGTCCATAACTAAGAAAAAAGTTTCCTATTCCGTAAAAAAACAGGCAGACTTATCCGAAACGGAAAAAATGCTGCAATCTGGACTTTTTCCATTCAAAATGGGCAAAAATGGTTACTCTTGTGCTATTTGCCCAGAAAAATCCGCCATATTGGATGATATACAAAGTCATATAATGCAACACAGTGTTACTAATATACATGTGGCTTTCAAAAAAATGATTTCTTCAACTTTACAAAGATTCTATAAGAGTAGCAATAAATTAAAATGTAAAATATGCAGAAGCGACATACCCGATTATGAAACTCTAAAGAACCATATAAACAGCTGTATTACATCCAAAAGTAACACGGGTTGGAACAATCTGCCGTTCAAATTAGAGAAAGACCAATTGGATTGTCCGATATGTCAGAAAACTTTTCTTAATTTCGTCAGCCTCAATACTCATATGAACGTCCATTATCCTAACCACATATGTGACAGTTGTGGCAAAGCTTTCGCCTCAAAAGCGAGACTACGCGGCCACATGAGGACACACGAAATCGGGGACTTCCCCTGTAGATACTGCGACGCCATTTTTGACAGAGTGACCAAAAGAGAAAACCACGTGTCGAAAGAGCACAAATCCGGTATACGTTATGCGTGCAAAAGATGCAACATATCGTTATCGTCGTTCTACGCTCGACAAAAACATCTGGCGGAGGTCCACAATGAAGAGCTGAAGAGGTATAAGTGCAAGGCGTGCACCCAAAGCTATATAACGCCCGGACACCTGTCGAGTCACGTCCGACGCGACCATCTGAACGAGAGGAACCATAAGTGCAATAAGTGCGACCTCGCCTTTTACACGCGGAATTCCCTGAAAATGCACATGATAAAACACGACGGAGAAAGAATACACACGTGCCATATATGCCACAAGTCGTATCAGAGGAAGAAAACGTTGAGAGAGCACATGCGTATACACAATAATGATAAGCGGTTCGTGTGTCCCGTCTGTGGGCGCGCGTTCACACAGAAATGCACTTTGAAAGGCCATTTGAAAGTTCACGAGAGGAAAGTCGATCCGGATGATCGTGTGCCTCAGCCCTTACATTCTATCTGAGAGTTTAAGAAAACTATTATAAGGGCCGTCGCGATGGTTGTGAGTTCGATTACCATTTGGGAAGGAATGGTTTTTAGTTTGCTCCGGCGAAGAGGCAAAGTTCGGTGTTATGGTCTGCCACTTAATGTCTTTTAAATTAGCCGAGAACGGGACAGTGAAGTATCCTGAGTGCTAACACTAGATTTCCTTTGCCTACCCAGTTATGCGGGATGCAACGTTAAGCTAAAAATATGCAGATGACATTTTTAATATCTGTTTTATTTGTCAAACGGTTGTGTCAATAGACAAAACATTTTTTTAATATTTAAAATATGAAAACTACGTAATTGGGAAGAATATATTATTATTATTCATTTATTTATACACAAAAAAATAATACTAGAAGATCAACTTTAATCTTTAATTAATTAATAATGGGATACTACTAAAGATCTCTAAAAAAGTTAACAAACTGTATATAACTGTATTTTTTTGAAAAGTTGCCAAGACCTTTCATTTTGTCTTCCAAAATTTATTTTTTACATTTACCTCTATAGGACTTATAGCACAAATATATTTCAGAAAATGTCTTGCCAAGTAATAGAATAATGGCAGCCAAATATTTATATTGTACTTAGTTGAAGCGTATTTTATTTATATATTTTTTTAATTAATATATTTTTAGTTTATAATATTTTCTCATAGGCCCTTCGAGCCAGACCCTTTAAAATGTCAACCATTTATTTTATGGCCATATTTACCTAGATTTTTTTAGGCCATTGTGACCCTTTGAGATAGCGCTTGACTGTAGACGCGATGGTTGTGAGTTCGACTCCCACTCGGTAAAATGATTTTACTCAAATTATTTTCATTTCTCCTCTCTGACGCAAAAAGCGTGGCGTTGGGTTTCGCCTTCACGTAATTTGGGATAAATTTAAAAAAAAATGGATTGTCTTTACACTAATATCTCTTTACAAAATATATTTTTAGTTTGTAATGGAGTTTATTATGTCCCTTCGATCCAGACTCTTAAAAAATGTCTACCATTTATTTTATTGCCATATTTCGGCCAAAACTAACTCAAAGTTAAGGTATATTCTAAATAATTTCTTAATATTCAAATCATATTTGAATATTATGGAATTAATAATGTTAATTTCTATTTTTTATATTAATCCTTAAAGGCATTTTTACTATGGTATTTCTCTTTAGTTTAATTTAAAAAAAACTATTAAAAACAAAAATTGTGAGTTAAGAAAGACTATTTTTAACTTAGTATCAATCACAATACAAGCGATCTGTTAAAGTTTTATACGTTATGTACATATACATATATTATGTTATTTGTAAAAAATGTGCAATAAAATTTAGATTTTAATATATTATATATCTTTATTTTTATAACCCTTATGTTTTATTATATATAGAATACTAATTCTATATAAATAATTTTATTTAACGGCCAGAGTGGCGCAGCCGCACAAAATGTGACTGTAAAACCGACTGGTTGTGGGTTCGATCCCCACTCGAGAAGATTAAATATTTACTTAGTTATATTTCCATTTCTTCGCTCTGGTGTTGAGGCAAAGCGCGACGTTGAGTTCTGCCACTCAACACGCAATGCTTCCAGAATCCGGCAGAAAGTGGGGAACGGAGTGTCTTTGCACTAGGTTCCCTCTGCCTACCCTGCTGTGTGCGGGATACAGTGTGAAGCTGATAAAAAATTTTATTAAACAAATATATTGAAGCCGTCGTGGTTCAGTGAAACAGCGTCTAATTGTTTGCGGGTTCGACTCCACTGCGATGCACAACGAATTTTTTTTATCCTTTTGACAAAATGCTGCGTCGAGTTCCGCCACTTAACATGTAACGTCCTAAATTCAGACGATAAGCGGTAAACAGTATTAAAACTAGGCCTACACTGACTACTCTGTTACGTGGGATATTACATAGATTAGATTCCGCACATAGCAGGACTAGGCAAAGGGAACCTAATGTTAAAGCACTCCTTTTCCGATTTTCCGCAAATTCTGGAGGCATTGCGTGTTTAATGGATGAAATGAACTAATCATACTAATTGTGTATTTATAAAATTATATCTCATTAAAATTAAATCTGACTAACAGTCACATATATTAATTAGTAAACATAAAATGAACAATGTTTAGGCATAATAGATTAGGTCGGGGTCAAAAGGATCCGCCATCTTGAATACGTGGGAGATAATAGGGATTTCCTTTGTGTATTATCATTAAAAAATAAAATAAAATTGCTTTTTATTTCATACATAAAAGAACAACTGTTACAACATATAGAATACTCCAAAATCTAAGTGAATAACAAAGGATTACATCCACACAAACTGAGCTAACATAACAGTGAGATATAAGCCTTCCTCAATAAATGTATTATACAACACAAAAAGATTTTTTCAATTTGTACAGACCAAACAAAGAGAAAAAACAGTAAAGGATTTTAGAAACAGCTAGCGATTAAGTATTCACTAGTTTATATACTTTATCAGATCTAGGCATAACTATAATTTTAAAAAATAAATAAAATTATCGTTGTAAAATAAAACGCCATTTGTCAAGAACGACGCACGCACACATAAACCTATTAAAGGGAACCCGCCGCATACGCCTCATTCCGAAATCGAATCGTAGGTATTGGCGGCAAAATTCAAAGTTGTTTAACCTTTAGTAGTATTTTTGTAGTAGTAAGTGATTACGTTATTGGTATCTTTGCGTCTGCGTCACACGAAATACAGGTCGTGAAGTGAAAAAAAATCTTACGTCTCAACGTTGAGGTATCTTGATTAATGTCTTTATGTATGGGTTTAAAATATTTTACCCTATATGCTGTTCCACTAAAAGGAGCGCTGACACTTCCATCATGTATACTAAAAACTTTATTATACAGTTTTTAGTACTTAAAGTCGTAAAAATAGTTTTGTTTTGTCAAAAAGCTCTAAATATAATAATCGTGGTGTAATAATTAAAAATTGATAGAAAAAATGAGGCCGGTCGTGGCGCAGCGGCACGAGGTGTGACTGCAAAACCGACTGGTTGTGGGTTCGATCCCCACTCGAGGAGATGAAATATTTACTTAAATTTATATTTCCATTTCTTCGCTCTG
>DWQW01007564.1:0-14852 GCA_018249695.1 Heliconius erato demophoon | reverse complement strand
TGGTTTTTAAGAATTCACCCCCTAAGGGTTCAAATAAGGGGTTGAAAGTTTATATGGAAAAATCTTTAAATTGACACCGATTTTTATAAAAAATTAAATTCAGTCTGTTGAAAATATTTTATTGAACACGTGTTTCGTGGTTTTTTTAAAATTCACTCCAAATAAGCGGGCGAAGCCGCGCGCGCCCTCTAGTTTTAGAATATAAATTATGAACATATTATTTTCTAAAATACTTTTTTGAAATTGTATGGCAATTTGGATTTGATTTATTTTACATTACATTAAAATATAAGTATGGTATATGGTTACTATATTTATATTTTTAATACATAGAACTCAACCCGCAAATGCAATAAAAAAAGTATAAAATAGGTAAGCAAAAAAGTACGTAAAATAAGCGACTCTCCATGCTTTAGAGGTCGTGATAAACAGTCATTTCCGGCTGTCACTTTATCGTTTACGACAATGGATGTGATCGTGCGCCAGTAACACTTTCAACTGTTAAGACATGCCTCTTAGGACAGATGACGTTGTTTCTTGTATATAAAAAATAACAATATTCATAGCAACGTAGATTTGGGGCCATTAGCCCCAAATTATTATAAAAGGTTTAGTGTTAAAACACTCCATTCTCCACACACCGCCCGATTTTCGTTATGCGAGGAGGCGATTGCTGTCATGGAGGAGGGAATTGTGCTTAGGTATAATATAATTAGATCATTAGAGAGATCAACACCAACAAGTTATGTGTTCCACGAGGAAACGCCAAGGAACTACTTTAGCAAATAAAATTAAATTACTGAAGTAGTTTCGTTTGTTTCACGCTCAGTGATAAGACACTTTCTTGCCCACTAACTCTTTGAGTGTCGGAATTCAACACCGCGCTTTGTCTTGTTACCAAAGCGGGGAATAAAAAATTATTCATTCCTCAGGGTGGGAAGCGAACCCACAACCTATAATTATATATATATTAGAGTCCACCCTCCCTAAAATCCTTAATGATTTTATCCAAACACCAACGATTACGATAGACGACATTAATAAAATTATATAATATTTATACTTAAACAAGGTTTTGGCAGCTAACCTATCAAGTATGCTATCACACATCGATCGGTTTATAATAAAACTGCCGTCTTCAACATAACATTCGTGCGCCAACAGAAGTTATATGTAGCATTAAATAAATATTTGAATATTTTTTTTATATTTTCTGTTTTTATCATTTATAATATTAAAGATAATTAATTTGAATATTGTAAGAGCTCGACGAAAAGCAAGATTAACATTTAATCATAACTACGAATCTAAATAAAATATAATGAAAAAATAATATCATATTAATTTCTGTCTATTTCTACGTTTAATTTATGAATAAACATAAAATATAAATATATAATAAATTAATTTACTTTTACGATATGCTGTGTGCGGGATACAGCGTGATAAAATAAAAATAAGAAAAATACTAAAACTAGAGAGTTTATATCAAATAGATCTGAAAGACTTCAACTGAATTCCGTGAATTCTCTTAAAAGAGAGCACTGAAGGGAGCTCCAGTCCGGTTATGAATTTAAAATGATCGTTCTTAGTAAATGATTCACACTTATATTTCCGGAGTCGATAATTACCACTGCGTCACACGCAACGTAGTCGTACCTACTGCACTGCAATGAACGCGGCGAAATGTAGGTAACATTTTAGAAATAGTATTTATAAGGTTCATTTTTTTTTTCTTTTTATTGCAAACAGCAGTGTCCTAATGGGAACGGAGTGATACAATCATGTGCAGAATAGAGCATGAACGACAAAAAAAAAATAATTGCAACATACTTATAGGATAGTATATATAGGCCATTCGTCGCGCAGGGGTACATGTGTGACTGTAAACATACTGGTTGTGGGTGCATTCCCCACTCGAGGAAATGAAATGTTTATTTATATTTCCATTTTTTCGCCCTGATGTTGAGGCAGAGCACGGCGTTGAGTTTCGCCACTCAAGACGTAATGCCTCCTGAATTCAGCGAAAGTGGGTAAGGAAGTATCTTAATACTAAGTTCCCTTTGCCTACCCTGCTGCGGAATACAGCGTGAAGCTTATTTATTATATTTTTATAGTCATAGGATAACGTTTACTGACGTTTTTTAGACCCAGACTTATAATATTTTGACTGTGTTTAAAAGTTAAGTAAAAAAAAATACCTATATCTTAACAAATCACTATATTATAACAAATAACTGGAAAAGACCATATTATTCAAAATATGGTCTTTTCCAGTTATATATGAACGAGTATACATAACATAATGTATTTCTGACTTTTGTTTTGCATGCAATGCCATTGACATGACATGTTTACATATTCATATTTACACTCCTGCAGGAAACAAGGACGCGTCCTAGATACCTTTGTACCTTTACAAGACCGTGTTACATTTAATCTTGTAATATCTAAGGCCACCGTAACGCTGTGGTTTGGGAGAATGTTGTATAAATGAGAAATAGAAACAATTATAGGTTCTCTGTCTCTCTGCCCACAGTGCTATGCGATGAAAAGAAATCATAATATTGAGTAACTAATTTATTCAACAAATAATGTAAAATACAAGCTAAGTGTTTAAAATTGGCAATTTTTTTTATTTATCTTTAATAATTTAATAAATATTATTAAATCAATCAAAATACTGATAAAACAAAATAATAAAGCGATAATCTCATTGGATTAAACACAAATACAATATGTATAGCTATTCTAATCCATTATCCCGTATATAAACAAGATAAGAGAGAGAGAGAGAGAGAGAGAGAGAGATTTTTACAATTAACCGACAAGTTCACTAAAAAAACCTCAAATATTTCTATAATTCCAGTTAATTTCTGGACGCAAGTGTCTGACAAATGGACACTTTGAGTCATTAAAAGATAAAAGTAAGTAATGTTTGCGTTATCAGCGTAGCTATCGTTAAGCCTATCTGTATGAGTATGAGTAGCCTTACATCATAGCTGTATTTAGGTGGAGTGATACCGAGTGTTTACACCGATAGTATTTGTTAATTCACTGGAATATACTTCACTGCTTTACTCATGTATAGTACGCTTAAAGAGTCGTGGCCGCCCTGAAATAAGTTGTAAATGGCTGTGCAAATGTTCAGAAAACCTAACTTCAGGGCTGCCACGGCCCGTATTTTCTTATGAATATATAACATTAGTTATTATTACAGATATTATAATATTAATTTGCAAGTTTTATACTATAAGTCATGATACTATAATTTTTTTTTTTTCGAAAATACATTATTCAGAAATATAAAATATTTTAGATTAATAACTAAACAAACTACCCAATTAAAAAATATATCTAAATTAAAATAAAAAAAATAATAAATCAAAACACAGTGAGTCAGCCATTAATTCTCTCGTCTCTGAGAACATTTTAATGCATATTTCTCAGTTTATTATACCACAGTACTAGACATGTGTAGTGTAGTATAGTGTTTGTTCTCTAACGATGATTAATGATTTGATGATTGTATTCTATTCACGGCCGTGCAGCGAGCCACGCCTCGCCATAAGGAATTACTTGTATGTGATTACGAACAGGCTTATTATATCAATATGATATCATTTAATTTCATTACTAACTATTAATAAGGAATAATTAAATGGTAAAGTACATAATATCAAGTTCTGATAGCACTTGGATAAAACTACTTGAATACTGTGAGGCCGTCGCGGCACAGTGGGACAGCGTCTGATTATAAATGCGACGATTATGGGTTCGATAGCTCACTTTCCTCGATCCGGGGGACAAATTGCGTAATTTGTTGAAAATTAGGCGGAAAGTGACACTAAACGGAGCGCTATATTCCCTGTGCCCTATCCTGCTATATACGCCACTCAATAGAGAATCGAATTCGGATGAAATAGGAAGAAAGAAGAGCTTTGATACTAGTTTATTTCTGCCTATACCGCTGTATGCGGGATAAAGAAATTAAATTTGAATATTTATATTATTTCAGCTGTGCGAATAACACTTTAAATTGTAACATTTTTATTATTTTGTTTATTCACATTAATTATTGGATACTTACTGAAAGGCTAGAGCTTCCCGGTGTAGTACCGTACCCGGATGAAGGCAGCGACGCCACCGACCACCTTCTACCATCACTGTAATAAAAACTGGAAATATTAATTTATCCTTAAATAATATAATTTATTATAATGGTAGCAACTGTGTGTCTTTGAAACAAAAGGCATTTAGGGCGATTCATTTATTGTACGCGAAAAAAAGAATAATGCTTTGCTAGCAAATCAAAGATCCGCCACTCAACATGCCATGTCTCAAAAACTGGGAGAAATGAGAACGGAATGTTTTAGTAGTAGTAGTTTGCTATGCGACAAAAAGAGTGCAGCTGGAGAAAACTAGATCAAATACAAACATTATTGTGCATTAGTCACCAGCATATGTAGTTATAGGAATTAGGTTTAATGTGACTCCATTCAAGATTAGAATTAAATATAATCCTTTGGAAAACCACAAAATATCTTATGATGATGTGTCATCTTTGTAAAAGATTATGAATATGAATAATTTTGTTTCTTTAGAAAATAATATAAGCAATTTCCAGATATACCCAATATAAAGCGTCTGTATTACAAACCAAGTATTTCTCTAATATGGTTTATATTTCTTATCATTTTTTTTCTTACGCCTTATACCACGCATAGCAGGGCAGAGGGAGGGAATGTGGGAACCTAGCGTTAAGACAGTCCGTTCCCATTCCCTACTTTATACTGAATTCTGGAGGCATTGTATGTTGATCGGCGGAACTCTATTCCGCAGTTTGCCTCGTTTCAGACCCCGAGCGAAGAAATAAAAATATAATTCATTTTTTCGAGTGCGATCGAACCCAGAGCGCCACGACTGGAATGCCAATTGGTCGCATCTAATAAAAACGCATCTCATCTAATATTTCTCATCTAATATTCAACGCTATTTCTAAAAAAACATATTTATTGTTATACTTTTATTTTGTTTATTATTATGCAGCTATTTTCTTTAATATTTTAAGAAATATGATTTTAATATATATATACATATATATATTTATAGGTTTAACAATATCTTAACATAAGGCTATTTATAAATACAAAACACGTGCGATCGAGTATAATGTTCACGTGATGGTAAACGTTCCGCTTACTCATGAAGTCATAACAAACGCTACTACACTAAGGATCGAATTAAATAAAGTATTAAATATTCATTATTGAGACCGTCGCTGCGGTTGTGGGTTCGATTCCCAATTGTGGGAATGGAATATTTGATATTTTCATTTCTTCGCACTGATAATGAAGCAAAATGCGACGTTGAATTCCGCCACTCAACACGCAATGTCTCAAAAATTCGGCGGAAAGGAGGGAAGTAGACTGTCCTCCTACTCTGAAGAAGAATTTATGAAGCTACTCATATATTAAATGATAGAACTCTATTGTATGTTTCTCCATATAATGATATATACTGACATGTTGTTTTGTGGCAAGAACAATTAGGATCATAATTGAAGAACTGAATTCAATCACATTTTTGTCGACTTTCTATATATTCTTTATTACAAAGGACATTGACAACTGAACGCTGAAACCATTTTTTTTTCTATTAAATTTGTGAAACGAGAAAATATTTAATATGATATTTATTCCCCAAGATAAGGTATAAACTCAGAAGCATCGTATTTCATTAATTAAGTAAAAGAAATGATATTAAATCTGAAATGCACAAAAAGTTCACTAATTATAATTAAATGACATATAAATTTTCTGGCAACAGACGAAAAACACTCACTTGAAAAACACAAAGAGACAAAGTGTCTTCAATTATACTTGCTAAAAATTTGCACGGAAGTATACTCGAGGACGTGCTCTTGTCCTCGAAATTAAAATTTAATTAAGATTAAATTTTCTTTAACCAAGAAGTTGATATATATGACGAGTTAATCGTATTTAAATTATTTTTCCTTTGATAATTGCAAATTTACTATGTCAAACAAACACGATTTAACGTTAATAGTAATAACAATAAAGATATATTTATTTATAATACTAACATGCACTCAATACAAGGTAATGACATTAACAGTAAATACTTACATGTCCTTATTCCTAAATGACACAGACATACAGAGAACAAATATAACAATCAATTGTTTGTTAATATAGCGTGTTGCTGCTTAGCTAACAATAAATAAATAATTAATAGTTTATCTTCAGGTTTTTTTTAGCTTCCCTCTGTATCCCGCATATAGCAGGCTAGGCAGAGGAGTCTTAGGTGTAAAATCAAAAGTCTTGTTAAAACAATCTGTTCCCATTAAAACACTTTCGTTCTACATTTTTCGGTGGATTTCGTGGCTTCTAGGCATTGCGTGTTGAGTGGGGAGCTCAACGCCGAGCTTGCCTTGTTACGAAAGTGAAGAATTGGAAGCTTTAAATATTTCATTTCCTCGAGTGGGAATCGAATCCACAAACTGTCGCGTATAGTCGCACGCTTGTATCCATGCCTCATGACTGGCTCAGCCTTTATCTTCACGTGTTTTCCGTATTTGTTGGATAAGCAAATATTTAGTGACTTCTTGTATAGTTTGAGGGTTGTAGGCAGAGGGAACGTAGTGTCAAGACATTCCGTTTTCCACCGTTGCCCAAACTTTCGATATTGCCTGTGGAGTGACGGAACTTAACGCCGAGTTTTGTTTTGTGAAAAGAAAATAAATTAAATATAATATTTCACCCGCGTAATCAGATGCCGTCCCACTGTGTCGCAATAGTCTTTATAATTTATATTGCATCCTACTCTAAAATTTTACTACTACAAAGCAATTGTAAATTCAATTTATAAGTCGTATTAGTTGTTTGCTCGACTTAGACTTGGCCGTTCATTTGTATGCAGAGCTATCGGGTCGGGACTGAGACGTCAAGAGCAAACCCAGGGAGAGTACCTGGAGGGCAGAGGCACGACGACAATCAGTGTAAACAAAGTAAATGGCCGCAACTAGAATTGTAGGTACATAAGGATAATAGATTTTTTTATAGCTTCACCAGACGGAACCTGGGTACTTGAAAATTGGTTAACTATTAGTATAATGTAGTATTATTAAATCGAACAGAGAGTAAATAACTTCATTTTATAATAATAAAAGCTCATATTCCAGTAAAAGTCCAATAATAATGTTTTTTGGGCGTGTTCCGGAACTATATAGAAATATAATATGTTAATCTTAATAATAAGAAAGATATGGATATTCACTAAGCTAGTTTCACGGTGTATCCCGCACACTGCTGTGTGCAGGATACAGCGTGAAGCTGATATGAATTAAAAAAGTGGCCCCTTTAATTTTTAAAAATATAATAAGAATTAATTAATTATATAATTAAAATATATTAACACAGCAAACGCGACAGATAATCCATTTTAATTAAACACAAACACGCAAATTGCGAGCGTATACCTAATTAATTGCCGTCGTTAACTATTAACTATATAATATAATATATTATATTATGTAACGTATTCTGTTTTTCATGTCCAAATATTAATACATTCATTAATCATTGTCAGTTACTACGCAGATTGGTTTAGATTGTTGTGCGCGGCGTTGAGTTCCGCCACTCAACACGTAACGTCACCAGAATTGGGCGGAAAGTGTTAATAAAGAATGCAAGTGTCTTAATGAGAACGGAGTCCCTTAACACAGAGTTCGAAATACAGCGTGAAGCTAAATTAAAAAAAATCTCGCTGTCTACTATCCTTTAACGCCCAATATTAATAATCTATCTCCTACGTCAATCTTCGCCTGTTCCATATATCTATCCAATCTAGATTGGATAGATATATGGAACAGGCGAAGATTGACGTAGGAGATAGATTATTAATATTGGGCGTAAGTATATAGTTAAATTATCTATGCAAACAATTATTTTCGACCAAGTAGGTATAACTATAACCCGTTGTGACACAGTGGGACAGCACCATAATGGAGACGCGAGATGGGCGACAATGTAGTCGGTTTGATTACCACTCCGCGAAACTAATTATTTGAATTTCTTATAATTTAATTTAAATAAATCAAATCAGCTTCACGCTGTATCCCGCACACAGCAGGGTAGGCAGAGGGAACCTAGTGTTAAGACACTCCGTTCCCCACTTTCTGCCGAATTCTGGAGACATTGCGTGTTGAGTGGCAAAACTCAACACCGCGCTTAATCTCGACACCAGAGCGAAGAAATGGAAATATAAATTTAAAAAAATATTTCATCTCCTCGAATGGGGATCGACCACTCGGTTCTACAGTCACACTTCGTGCCGCTGCGCCACGACTGGCCTCAAGAATATATTTAAGTTCTAATTTATATTATAAAACTGATAAATTTGTTTAGTTGAACGCACTAATCTTAGGAACTACGGGTTTTAATTGAAAAAATATTTTTGCATTAGACACAGTCCCCACAATCGTTTCTATGTAACATACAATACTATATGTCAAGCATAATATACAACTTTTAGTGACATACTGCCATTTACCCGTAAATGTTATTTGTACTAAAAACCGCCATATTTCTTTTTCCTTGGTCGCAGTTGACTTTATGGGAGTAAAGAGCACTTTATGCGGTATTTTACGACGACTGTATATCAATAAGTTAGAATAACGTTATATAAATCTTGAGCTTTACCCTTAGGTAAGTACTAAATATTGTTTCTCACAATAATTTTATTTATTATTTGTGAAATATGACTAAAAAAAGCATTAGGTATAATCAATATTTATATATTAAATATTAATTGAATTATTTTTATTATTACAGCCACATTTAACATACAGTGTCTGGTATTCGGGCAGAAAGTGGACAATGGAGAGTCTTAACACTAGGTTATTTCTGCTCTGCCAATATAGAAATTATTATCAGCAAACGTTCACAGATATAATCATATATCAAATTTCCTTAGTTTCTATGGAATTGTCTCTAAACGTATAAAATTAGGAGAACCAAGTGACTTACTAGGCTCCCTCTACATTACTAGCAAAATGCACGAACTCAAAAAAAAATTACAAATCATAAGCAGCTCAAAAAGGAGTTCATTAACACAAAGCTTAGATTAGTGTTGCCGATCGATAGTGGACTATCGATCGGAATTCGATATTCTATCGATAGTAGTCCGATAGAAGGGCTATCGATATTATAATCGATAGTATCGATTAAAGAGATAGTATCGAAACTATCGATAGTTCTAAAGGGTACAATACGGATTGTTGTATCGATCGCATAGGCTTTTTAAGATTAAAACTATCGATGGCGAAACTATCGATAGTTTGGCAACACTAGCGTAGATAGGTATAATAAAAAACTTATCACCGAAGGCGCAATCGAGTGCGACGCGTTCAAAGCAAAATCTTCCGGTACCTGTTCTACGATGTACCATCCATCCGTGGACTGCTCGACTCGCTATGACTACTTCGTGATAGAATATTTTTTGTTAGCGCCTTGCAAAAACTCAACCAAACGAGTTTAACTTTTAAATTGTATTGAGTTGCATTAGATGTTAATATAAAACATTTTAGTTTACATCGTTACGTTTGTGTATATACTATATTATTTTTTGTTAATATTACTATTATATTCACGAAGGTTAGACTTAAAACTTCTATGTCTGATTCGGAGATGCCAAAATATCTAAAAGTTTACTAAATACCCTACACTATATACACTCTCGTTCGTTTTTCAATTTCCACCATCACCTTTCCCTCAGATACTTAGTATATATACTAAAATAAACCAACGTTATGATTTGTCTTTGTATACATAAACTTTTCTTTAATCAAACAATAAAAGTAATTAATAATAATAATTACAAAATTCAATATTTAAAAATACATAACCACACATTAGTTTATATAATCAAAATTATTAAAATACTAGACAATCTCTTACTAATAAGAATCGAAGTTAAGCTATCAAACGATTACTTAATCGAGCCTACGTTCCAAGTGGCATTGAATTTAAAAAGTGCTTGTACAAAAGAAATCCGTGACTTTTTGTAAATGAACCAAAGATGTCAATGTAAGTTGTAACTGTAAAATGTACATCCACGTCAAATAAATTCGCCTAAAGCTAATTAATTAATAATATTTTTTTGGTACACGCTGTATTCCATACGCTACGACTGGCCTCCCTGAGCTACGACTGGCCTCAAAAAATAATGAAACCCTAAAAGTAAAGAATGTGCATACTATACTAATAATTACCGTTTAATGAAACAGAAATAGTCGTTGAGGCAATATAATATTCTATTAATAATTAAAAACCTACAGAGCAGGAGGCGATAGCGACCTTCTCTCCAATAATTGAAAAAAAATTAACTAACTATTTAACTAATTCTGATAAACTGTACAATGACACATTAGAAATATATTCAGCTTCACGCTGTATCCCGCACACAGCAGGGTAGGCAGAGGGAACCTAATGTAAGACACTCCGTGCCCCACTTTCTGTCGAATTCTGGAGCCATTGCGTGTTAAGTGGCAGAACTCAACGCCGCGCTTTCCCTCGACATCAGAGCGAAGAAATGGAAATATAAATTTAACTAAATATTTCATATCCTCGAGTGGGGATCGAACCCACAACCAGTCGGTTTTACTGTCACACTTTGTGCCGCTGCGCCACGGCTGGCCTCATTAAATTAGAAATATACATGTCTAATACATGACATAAACAAATACATAAATCATTGCGAAGAAAATCTATTTAAGTACTTTATCTTATCATTCATAAGTAACATCTACTTAGTTTCTGCAATATCGGATATAATCTAAAAACAAAAGAAGGTCGGAAGGAAGTTGAAGGCTACACGTCACTGATACTACAATCACTATCGGATTTGAAGAATTTTGTTATTTGTGATAACCGAGTAGAAGTAAGTATTTATATTATTGTAATTTTGAGCATTTATATTATAATTAAGTTGTTTTATTTAAAGTAAACGTTTGTATTATCATTGATTGATACCTATATTTCTGTATTTACAAGCAGACAGGCTAATGTTTTGTTCTAAATTTTCTTCCAAATAATGATTAAAGACATACATGAAATATTCATTCTTTTGAGTTATATAATGTATTAAATTAAATGAAAAGACAAAAATGTAGATAAACTTACAGCTCCTTTCCTCGTTTCACACTAGATGACAGGAGCGCGTGATGCAGCGGGTGGGCGTGGTGTGCGTGCCAGCGCGGCCCCTCCGCAGGCGACAGGGGGCCCGTGCCTGGGGAGCTGCAACGCCCAGAGCCCACCTACAATAAAATAATATTTATAGAAAAAGTAAATAAGACAAAGAGCGTGTTAGTCAGTCTTGTCATGTTGGTCTGCAGTTTGCACATTTTTGAAAGATTTATTTTGTTTCACGATGAATGCCGTATATATATATATATATATATATATATATATATATATATATATATATATATAGATATAATCTACGACTCTTGCTCAGTCAGAGGCAACTCAACAAACAAATAAAAGACTAACAATGTGTCGATATAAATGTAAACTAATAACTCCAATGGTGTCGATACGGCAAACGTTACGCAACCAACCGATTAGTTCCATTCGACCTTTACACCAACTAATCAAGTTAGTACTCCTATAAAACTGACACGTCTTACCAGAAAATAATGTGTCTTTGGAACATTGAATGGTGGTCGTTTATATAAAAAGTGATTTTTTATATTTTTAATAAAAAAACATAAATAGTTGTAGTAAAATGGAGATCTACGACTAACAACAAAGAGAAAACATTTGTACCAATCCGACCAGACGTTGCGTCGACTTGTGTACCATTGTGTACCCAACACATCCATATTTATGTACGAAGTAAAAATAAAGACAAGATTATATGATCTTATATAGATTTTTAATAAAATTCCAAAACAAATAAATTTAAACTACAATTAATTCTATCCTACCCACATATCTAAACTCTATATAATATATTTATGTATGTATGTATGTACATATCAACGTACTATCAACAGACCCTGGCTCTGTAAACATCAACTTGATACTTGTTTATTTGCACACGATCTCAAAGGCTTTATTTACCCTGCCTGTTGAAGATCTATGGTGCTATTCCTCGAATCTATCGAATATAGAATTATATAGAATATAGAGTTGAAATATTTAAAATAATGCTAAAAAATATATTGTTAGATATGATATAAGTTTTTTTAATAATTATGCAAACAATGTTATATGAATAAGTCATATTCAATACTATGTTCTTTATAGAATAGTTTCAAGGTGCTCATGCTAACAATTTCGAAAAAGCTTGATAACAACGTATGAGTTAGTGGTCAAGTCGCTTGGACCGCTTCTAAGAGTCACAAGTTCGAGTCCCACTACGTTCAAATCATTACAAGTTTTCAAAAAAATATTTTTTTATGTCGAATCGTATCGATAAAAAAGATTCGAGAAGATTTAAAAACTTTAAAGAAAATATAGGTATATAATGTATAGGTAAGATATATCTAATAAATTCTATTTGAAATATATAACAATTACCATTCTAAAGTAATAGCAGCAAAGGACGAAAACACAAAGCGACATTACATTAATTAAACAGAAACCTTGAACACATATTACATTATCAGAAATGTGTATCGAACAAATCAACTAGACACCAAAATTAAAAGTTTAATTTTACGAACAATAGTTTCGGTAATAGCCACATTTATTTAAAAAAAACTGAGCAAGATTGCCTCGCTCACGATTCGGCAATGAACCTACGACATCCGCATTAGGTGGTTTAGACTTACATATATCTAGCGCACAAAAACTAAATTTGATTTATATTAAAGGAGTTTGTGTATGTATGTATGTATGTGGTAACAAGATGGCAAGTAAATGCAAGGAATACAGAATATCAAAGACTTGTATACGAATCCTGGCACGTTCCGTTATCTGTATAATTTTTGAATATATCAAGAACATTTCATTATTAAATTTTACTTAAATACATAAAATTAAATTTTTAAATTTATTTTAAAAGTTTTCTTAAAAAAGATAAGACTTTCCACAAATATGCTAATATGAAATTATTTTTTTTTATTTCCTCTTAACGTGATGAGTGTCTTAACATTAGGTCATAAAAATCAAAAGGTAAATCTCAGAGAGGTCCCCAGGTTATCTGAAGGGAATCTCTTTGAGATTTATAAAAAAATATTAGTTAAAAGTGATTAAGGTCGTCGTGGCGAGGACTGACATGGCCTGACTTGCCATAAAACGACGGTTGTGGGTTCGATTCCCACTCCATTTGAGTTCCGACACTCAACATGCAATATCCCAAAAATTGCGAGAAAAAGGGTCTATACCTTTGCCTAACCTGTTATATTATGCGGGAAGCGTGTATGCGTGAAGCTGAGAAAAAAAGTTTTTTTAATCACTTAACCAGTAAAATATCAACACGGACATCTATTATCTACGGTAGGCATCACTCTGCAAAAGTGTCATTGTGTAAAGTTAACGGTGTGCTCGGGAACAGTGGGAGCAACAGGTCGCTGTATTAGCTTCCTTTTGCTAAATTAAACCTCGAAAGTTCCCTTTGTCCTGGGGCGTCTAGGTCTTTTCTTTTTTTAAACAAGTAGTTTAATATTGTTTGCAGTTTTTTAAAATATTTTGATTAAATAATACAGATTTTGGAAAATTATATCTATCATGTATTTCAAAAAGACTAAGAAGTACAAAAATGTTCATATAGTCCACGCAAATAATGTTGCGGGCATTCACTAGTGATTATATTTTTTTATAGAATGTGATAGTATCCTCAGAGTAGGTATACCACAATCCAATGCCCATTCATATAGTAAACTAAAACTAACACTATCTATTTCAGGCCATCGTAGCGATGGGGCACAAGCGTGCTTACTGTAAACGCGATGGTTGTGGGTTCGATTCCTACTTGAGGGAAGTATTTAAAATTTTCATTTGCTTACTCTGGTAACGAGGCGAAGTGCGACGTTGAGTTCCGTTCATTTTGTCGGCATTCAACATGCAATGTCTAAAGAATTCGGCGAAAAGTAGGGAATAAAGTATTTTAATGGGAATGGGTTAAAACACCTCGTGTCTTAACAGTAGGTTCCCAAGTCTACCTACCCTACTATGATCGGGATATAGTGTGAAGCGTAAAAACAGACACAAATACTAACACTTTATTGATTGAGGACAAATTTCACTATTCAGTTGTTTCTACATAATCGATACTTTCTCTCGAAATGAACACATTAAGGTGTTTTTAATAGAGAATTCATAAATCACTGTGTGTCACATGAAGCCAGCTACGTGTGAAAGCTTCTCATCGTTGCTATACCTACGTTGTATGTTTACCGTTTTAACTACAGTAATTATAAAGTGGTAAGATAACACTTGCTTTATTAGAGTATAATGCAGTATAAAGATAAAAATATTTATCTTTAGTGGTTTTCTTATAAAATAACTAGAGGGCGCGCGCGGCTTCGCTCGCTTATTAGGAGTGAATTCTGAAAAAACTACGAAACACATGTTCAATAAAATATTTTTAACAGTCTGAATTAAAATTTTTATAAAAATCGGTGGCAATTTAAAGATTTTTCCATATAAACTTTCAACCCCTTATTTGAATCCTTAGGGGGTGAATTCTTAAAAATCATGAAACACGTGTTCAATGAAATATTTTTAAGAGTCTGAATTTCAAATTTTATAAAAATCGGTACAGATTAAAAAAAAATTCCATACAAACTTTCAACCCCTATTTCATCCCTTTAGGGTTCAAAT